>QKQZ01044575.1:0-10977 GCA_003595255.1 Solenopsis fugax | reverse complement strand
CGTAAAAGGCTTTCTTATTTAATTTGTATTATACATTACTCGAATAACTTCACTTCGAAAATTTAAAAAATATTTAGCAGTTGTCTCTAATGGAGATGACATAATGTAAAACGTGGATCATTAAGCTGTAGCGAACCAAGCTCATAAAATTCCGATTGCACGCAATCAATGCTTTTCCGCTTAATACATGAGAAACGAATTGCATATAGAGCCGGATTCACTGCTGCTGACGTTTATCGCGAAAGGCATGGCGCTCTCTCATTAATTTCTTATTTCATCAATTACGTTCAATTAATCACTTAATTGCAACAGTTTCTTAATTAACGTCCTTGGACTTCGACAAGTCGTTTCCGCGAAATTGTCAGCTTCAACGTTCTCAGAGATAACGACACTGTTGCAACAGTCATTCACGCCAAGAAATTCCTTTATAATGGATGTTTTCGAGTTACACGATGTCACATATGCAGTAAGCGGAGACAAGCGGTCGCTAATACACGCGTAGAGATTTCATTAGTGTTGGTTAATTTCATTTGTGCCGAAATATACCGGAGAGTGAGAAATACGAAACTTTGACGGGTTTAAGTTCCAGAGCAGCAAAGCTCATTTAATTTCAGGCGGATTTTACTTCGGCAGACTTCACAGAGGCAAAGCTCTCCGCTTACAGAGAAAAAGAATTTTGCTGTCGTTGTAATGCTGTCGTCGCGCTATTTCGCATATTCTGCGTGAAAGCGTCCAAAACTTCGCTACCATAACCGAGTATTCGACATTGCAGCAGAATGCACTTTATAAATGTATTTTCCAACGTCTTTTGGGTAAAACAGAAAAGTTCCCGTTGAATATATTCGAAGAAAATACACGAAAATGCGCTATTAAGGTATTCTATTTCTGGCAAATGCATTTTGTTGTTGCAGCGAAATCGTCACTTATTCCGGAGCAGAAGATTTTCCTCCGTATAGTCGCAGAAATATTTAATAAAATGGTAAATAATTGAAAAATTCGCGGAAAAAGGATTTTAATTTCGTCGAGGAGAATCGGGCCTTAAAATGTGAATTGGTTGCTCTGGGACATGCCAAACGCGGTCAAAAGACGGAAAAAAGTTTAAACGCTAATTTAATCGCTTTTCTCGCAACAGGGTGTGCCTATAATTAATTATGATCTTTTAAAGGAACTCTTTTTGTAATGACCCAAAGCAGAGCTTCAGCGCCAAGTTTTAACCCGGAATTGTGCGGAAACGTCAGCATATTCATATTGCGTAATGAGCATTAATTACATTTAAGAAAGTTTCCTTTGGACCCACCATTGGAAGTAACAGCGAAAGTTTTAGCAACCAGTATTCATGCGACTTTTTGAAATTAACATCGCTTTTTCGCCGCGGCAGAACGCTCTATTCAACAAGAATACAATGTAAAGAGAACACAGACCGCGGCATTTCTGCTTTTTCGCTCGTCGTAAACGCCGGCTGCAGCTGTATAATGCCGAGTTTTAATACGAGAATCGCGTTAATGTAAACATTCGAGATGAGAATCGAGCGAATACATTTGGAATTAAATGCGCGCCGGAGAATATCAGCTTATGCGTTTATATTACCAATGCAAATGGGATTGAGCTCGAATTAACGTGACGAAGACATCTCTTACGCGTGTACGTTAACGTTCCATAAGTTCCATTCTTCCCTGACGCATCTCGTACGTGTGGTGTATACAAAAATTATTTGGCAGACAAACGCAAAAAAAAAACAGTTTATGTCATTTCTGCCGGAAATTGCTGATAAAAATGTAGTAAAACAAATTTGGAGTCCAACGATAAATCGTAATACGTTCGTATTTAATCAACCGTGTAATTTCATCAGCGTCTTTTGCGCTTATTCGCTATTATTCAGTTTCACGGTGCACGCGAGATTTTATACCTTTTTATGTATATCGCGGGGAAATACAAAATAATACTTTATTCTCGCGCGTTTCCCTCTCAAATCGGATCACGGTAAGTAACAGGGATGAAAAAAGAACCGCATCGAATAATCCGGATTAAATGCAGAATTAGAGAGTACGTTCGTGCGCACGTTTTAACGCAGCCGGACGAGTTGCATGGACGTCGGATTATCGATTTTATCGCATGCTGCAACTCGGTGGCGGTGCGCCGCGCCGCGCCGCGCCATTGCGATTTTATTTCTGTGCGCGATTTCGACGCTTTCACCGGGGGGGTTACGATATAATATAACGTACACATGCACGGAGATACGTGCACATACATCCCGCAGAAGCACACTCGATTACCGTATTATATAATATTACTTGATAAGCGATGTGTACCGAGCGTAAGTTGTTCGCTGCAAGCTTATTCTTGAAGACGCGCTAATAATATTAATTGTAAATGCTAAACTTCTGTTCAAATAAAAGTCTCTTCTATTTAGTTTCTTTTTTTCTTCTTTTTTTTTAAGCACTATCGTATAGTGCTTCGTGTCTACCCACCATATACTTATTCAAACATTCAAAGAGAATAGTGCACGATTATAATTATCAGGCTATAATGACTATAATTAGTAGGTTAAAAAAATTAAGATTTAAATGATACATTTAATATGTATCTATTAATAGGAATTAAAATTCGAACCACGGAAAATGAGAGAGAAACGAAGAATAGAGAGAAACGAGGAAGAGAGAACAGTACATGACTATATAATTATTATAGCAAATTATATTTCTAAACAAAATAAATTATTTTATTGGGTCAGGTATTATATTTATTATAAGAGAGCTGGATATTTATTATCAAGTTAAAAAAAAATTAAGATTTAAATGAGACATTTAATATTCATCTATTAATAGAAATTAAAATTCAAACCACGGAAAATGAGAGAGAAATGAAAAATAGACGAACAGAGACGAACAGTGCGTTACTATAATTATTAGCAAATTATATGTATTTTCAAATAAAATAAATTATTATATTGGATTATATTATATATTTATTACAGGAGAGCTGAGCATTCATTTATTATCGTGCTAAAAAATTTAAATTTAAATGACACATTTAACATTTACTTATTAATAAAAATTAAAATTCGGACCACGGAAAATGAGAGATAAACGAAAAATAAATGAGGAAGAGAGAACAGTACATGATTATGATTAACAAATTATATTTTTAAAGTAAATAAATTATTATATTAGATTACAAGAGAGTTGGGTATTTATTATCAGACTAAAAAAGAAGATTTAAGTGACATTTCATATTTATCTGTTGATGGAAATTAATATTCGGACCACGGGAGTGGTTAAGAAAAATCGACGAGGAAGAGAGAGAAGCCATTCTTGCCTTCGGCGCGAAAGTCTTTTGTATTCACAGGATATCGACACTTAGCTAATGCCGAATGTCAGGTATCGATGCCAAAAGCACTCGGCCAGAAGAAGAGTATCGAAATTTCGCATCTCAAGCCACGACTCTTCTTCTCGCGAGCACTCGAGCGCGTACATACATTCGACACTCCGGTCTCGTACGAAGTCAATTACTGGTTACTCGGTTACCGGCCAGCGTGTATCGCATGCAGGCGTGTGTGTGTACGTGTATATCTAAAAGTGCCTGCGCGTATTTATGTGTGCATGTATTTATGTATTGTGTGTTGTGTGTATGTGTGTGTGTCACGCATGCACACTCACACACGAGCTCGGCCAGTCCCGTATCGTAATTCGCAATTTGCTCGAGCATTCACCTTCGAATTCCCGTTATTCACGTTCCGTATCGTCGTCGTACGCTCGGGAACCACTCGATGAAGAAATGATTGTTTTAGCCAGGAGACTGTAGCAAAAAAGTAATGTCAGCTGCACTATTATTGCATACAAAAGTCCTTTGATCAGGACAAAAGCGTCTGGATAAGTTGTACATTTGATTGCGGCACTTTAACTTCATGACAATAGTAACAGTGCTGTCATCTTTACAATGAATTGGTCTAATAAGTTGCAAATTGTTATAGATGCAGCTATGGATTCTACGAGTATTTTCGAACTTACTTTTAACTCTATTACGAATACAATTTCTTGTTCAAATAACAAGGCTTAATTTTCTTCTTTTAGGTATCGAAATATCAATGAGACATCTTAAAGCTTTAAATATCGAAAAATAATTTAAATTTTCTTTAAATAAAGATTTTATATAAAAAAATCTGTAACATTTGGCTCAAATGTCTAAATAAAAAATCCAAATTACCCCAAATATCTGTAAAAAGAAACTTAGTATTATAAATGGATTTGCAAAATTTCGAATATAAGTATTGAAGCATAGCCATTCTTTATGTCAATAATTTTCAATTTAGCTATTTTGCATTGACAATGAGTCTTATCAAGTTGATCTAACAGGGAAACATTCCCAAGTGTAAATTTTTGATTTTAATGAAACTTTGTATACATATAAGTTACATAAATTGATGAATTTAGAAAATATCAGTTGCTGCCCAAAAACGATTTTAAGGGGTAAAAACACCTCTCTTGTGTAAAACAATTTTCAACTTTTTTTGTTAGATCTCAAAAACTATTCAATATATCAAAAAATGTTTTATACAAAAGTTTTACAATAAAAGTACCTCTATTCATTTTAATAATATTTTTTTAAAATAATTTTTGAAAAAAATTTTTTTTTAATAATTAATTTTAAAAAATATGATTGACGGGAATGAATAGAAGTAATTTTACGGTAAAACTTTTGTATAAAATATTTTTTGATATCTTTTACTTTTTGAGATATAACAAAAAAAGCTGAAATTTACTTTACACATGAGGGGTGTTTTTACCCCTTAAAACCGCTTTTGTGCAGCAACTGATATTTTCTAAATTCATCTATTTATGTAACCTATATGTATACAAAGTTTCATTAAAATCAGAAATTCACACTTGGAAATGTTTCCTTGTAAGTCATAAAAGTCATCTGATACATATCGTTAAAATATGGTCTCCGACGAAGTTTTCGCTTTCGAAAAAAGATTGGAAGAACCACTTTTGAAAAAAGGTATTTCAAACTCGTTGTCGATTTTTAACGCGGCGAAGCTCCAAAGGGCCATCGGGGATCAATTAACGGGGAAAAATATCGCCACCGCGCTCACCGATACCCACCGATGAATCACCCCTAAACGATAGATAGACTATCGTTGTGGCCACTGCTGCTGGCGTAACCGCCGCGGCTTTTGCACTGGCCCCGCGTGGCACGCATGATTATTGCCGCGTGGTAATTAATTCTTACCGATGCGGCGCTTTGTAATCCGCGCTCGCTAGACACACCGTTATTTATCCGCTTATAATTAAACGACGTCTTTAAAACGCACGGCTATACGGCTAATGCAAATCGACGGCGCCGTCACGTTTTCTATTCTTAGCTGGCGTTATTATCGAATGCTTAGCGCCGATATTATAGAAGATAGTGATGGGCGAATTTAGAAATCGTAACCGACGCACTTTCCATGAATAAAATTTTTGTACGTTGCAGGCGAAAAAATATATGGATTCGTATAAAAAGATAGCGTAATATCCTTTACGAAAAAACACACCCAACTAGGCGTTCACGGTCCGAAATGACACTCAAATTAAATGTTAACTGCCAAATAAACCTCCAAGTTGAGGATTAACACTCAATTTGAGTGTCATTTTGAACCGCCAACGCCTAGTATATTTCTTCGTAAGGAATATGTCATTAATATTACATGTATTGGTAGTACACACAGAGAAATATTTTCATGCGATGATTTTTAGGTTTCTTCTTTCAAGTAACGGTCATTTTTGCAAAAAATGTTTTCTGATAATAATCTTAAAATGCACTCATCGTTTATTTGAAACAAATAATATTTATTTAAAATAAACTTCTGAGTACACACAGAAAAATACATACATCCAAAGCAAAGTTTTTTCGAGTAAAAAAACATTTATTTGAATCAAAGAAATTTGTGCATTTTGCTATATGGTTAAAGAAAAGTTTCTTTGATTTAAGAAAAATTTTGTTGTTTTTTTTTATGAGAATTAAAGAAATAGTTTTGTTATGCAATGCAAATCTTTTTTTAAATGAAAGAAATATATTTTTTTTAAACCAGGACAACTAAATTATTTCTTACATTTCTGTCAGTACTTTCTTTGAATAAAAAATTATTTGTTTAGAATAAACAAATAATTTATTTATTTTAAAGAAGGATAATAACGTAATTTCTTGAAATCAAATGAATTTTTATTTACCTTAAAGGTATCTTTACTTCAACTTAAAGAAACTAAGTTAAAGAAACGATTTCATCAATTTAAACTTAACTTTTTTCTGAGTGTACTTAAATTAAATAAATATTACAATACTTATTTCAAATATTTCATTAATTCATATATCCGCAAATCTCTCATAAGTTCATCATAGCATCAAATTTATAAAATTTAAAATATATTCTGAAGTCTTGTAACTTAATATTGTACTTCAATTAGAAATATTAAGAAATAATAATAAGAAATATTAATATAAAACAAAAATTCGATTTGCTCATCATTCAAACTTTTCTTGGATACAATTTTATAATACTCTTCAAAAAAGTATAATTTGTTTTTAGTATGATAATGAATTTTTCTAAAATTTGTGATGAGTATATTTTAAAACAATTGTGAAGAAAATATTCTTTGTTAAAAGTAACCGTTACTTACTAGAAGAAAAAGAGTAAATTGTGTAATCGCTTTTCTTTTCCGTGTGAATTTATAATTATATTTTTACTTTTTTTCTATTGCGTTTCTGCCGCCGGAATCAGCTAAACAGAGCGAAATGTGCAAAGGAACGAAAGTACCAACAGAATCGCGGAGATTTCTTCCGAAATCTCCATCGCGCTAACATCGTTCACATTACATAAGGAAAGTTTTGATTCGCCTGCCAGAACGCCCGGGGAGTTACTTTATACGAGGAAATCGATCGCGATTACGCGGCACGAAGAGAGACTTTCTACTCGTATCGCCGCGTGCCGCTTGTAAAGTTCAGCGTCGTTTCACGATTCGTAATTGCTGCATGTGTTATCGAATCCACGTTACGTCTCCACTTTACAATCGACTCTTTCGAAAACTGTCGTAAAATATTGAACCTGTCGAAAGAAAGTACGTGTCGTACGAAAATGCAGTAAATCATTTACTAGAAACTGAATGTTACCGAGGGAACAGGATATCATTATAGCATCTCGTTTCCGTATAGTTGACTGCATAGTAGAAAAAATTTATGTATATGTACGGATTCTGTATATATTTATTCGATTCCAGTTTTTATTCTTCTTTTAATATGAAGGCTTGGTTGTAGTTGTCAAAACAACGTTATATATCAATATACGAATAAATTAAAATATTGAGATAACTTTTTGATAAATTAAAGACAATTTATTGATCTTAAAAGAATATTTTATTTAAGTTATCGAAATTTAAAAACCGAAGGCCTCTCTAGGTTTATTTTTTTATTTCCTAATCAACAACAAAAAATTTTTGTTGCAAATACCCGAATTTTGGCCCTGAAATTAATTACAAAGAAGAAAACAATGAAAAATTTGATTTATAATGGATTTTGCAGCGAAAATGATTGTATTTTGCTGCAGTTTTAAATAATTAACTTTTAAACAAGTAAGTGGATCTAAATGAATTTTTGCACAAATATTTATTAGAATTTTATTAATGGAATATGTAAAAATTTTTATTTAATTGGTAATGCTATTTCCCCATCAAATTTGCAAATAAGTACTGCAAAACGCGATTTTACAATCAAGAGTAAACAAAAAATTAAATAACTTTTAAACCAATAAATGAATTGTGCTCAAATTTTACGCAGATACAAACGTAATACTAGAATATTCTATGAAATTCTTTGAGATATGATCCATACATCCTTAAATTTTTCCATTATTTCGCATTGAAAACGTTGCATGATCGCGTTTCCGGCAAATGAAAATATTTCTTCTTTATTTTTATTCCTACGAGAAAGTTGGCTGATCGATTCTCTAGTCCTTTGTGTACGCGGATCGATGTTACGCTCTTAGGCGTTTTCTTTCTTCATCGTTCGCGGCTGGTTATCTCCTCTCTTTCTGCCCGGTGCATTGATCCCGCGAGAGATCGTAGTCGTGTAATTAACTCGTTATATCTATCTCTCGCGACCCGACGTTACATAACGCTTCGTCCCTTGCTCCCGTCTCTTCTTCTTTTTTCCGCCCTTTTTTACAGTTTCTTTTCCGTCGTTTCTGTTTTTCTTCGTCCGGCATACTCGCCGGATTCACCAGACGCTTCGAATCAACGAACTTTCTCAGTACCCGACTGCCACGTGTTTTACCGGATAGGGATTTTTTAAAGAAAACGACACATTGTGTCTAAAACAGCTTTGTCATTCCGTTTTTTATCTTGATGTCGACTTGGAATTTATCGGAGAATACGTTTATAAATAATAAATTACCGCTAAAGATAATAAGAAAGGATCATTGACACTTGATGCTTGGCATAAATCATATAAATATCGATTAATCAGAGGTTCAAGAACCTCAAGATGAATTTTTTCGTGTATCCCATATACATATAATCCTGTACAGCACAAACTGACAAAAACATTGTAAAATATTACTACACAATATTTCAGCAATATTTTGCAACGTTTTTTCTATGCTTATGCTGTATGGGATGCGTATTAATTATGCTAAGATATATTAATTCTTCCCCTTCCTCCTCTCCTTTCTTTCTCTTTCTCAAGCACACATACATCTCATATCGAGTTAAAACTTGGAAAATAATCTCATCCAGCGATTGCAAAATTTACATTTGCTACTTGTTCGATGATCGCGTGCTCCAAACGTTTATGTATTCATACGCGGGGGCAAAAAGATACATCCTGAAAAGGATGTGTAACCAATCCGTGACGACACGGGCTGCTCCTACCGCGAACAAACAAGCGAGATCGCCTCGATTTCCGGGTTCGATTCCCGTGCCACGGCATTCGCTAGCGGATACTTATTTTAAATGCCGCGGCTTCATTCTCGATGGAAAGATACCGCGGATCGCCGCTAAATGTCAAAACGGCAAAAGCGGAGCGAAGAATCAATGGCAAAGAAAGCGACGAGCCTTGAATGAAAATGAGTGCTTTATTTTAAAAGCACAGCAAACATATCAAAGGACTTTCAAGAAATGAAGAAATGCTTCCGAGATGCAATGTTTACTTTACGTGTAATTTCAATATTCAACAAAACTTGAATGTAAAAGTTAATTCTCTCCTTTCTTTTATAAGTATGTTATATCGTGCACAGGGTTAACGCTACTTGCAAGTGCTCACTTCATTTTATAATCGCTTATCAATTTTGTCATGTTCTTTTGTTTTCTGTTTTAAAAGGGTCACTTCAACCAACTCCGATTAATTTTAATCGAAATCAACAGTGTGACCAACAACAAGATTTTAATGATTTTTGGTAATACTGCTAATCGTTTTTAACCCATGATTTCTTCATTATATTTGTATCTTTATGTGATATATAATACATCTGTGTGTAGATATTTACAATGTATTTCACACAGAGATACGAATATCATAAAGAAATTATAGAGTAAGAACGATCAGCAATATTACCAAAAGCCATTAAAGTCTTGTTGTTGGTCACACTGTTGATTCTGATTAAAATTAATCGGAGTTGGCCCAATCTTTGATTACTTATTATTATTTTTATCTTTACTTTTATGTTATCTTTCACTTATATTATTTTATTCGTTTTCTTTAATTTGCTTTATATTACTTTTGTTTATTAACTGCGTTAAGAGGCAAAAAATTTAAGTTCTCTTGCAACTCTTCTCTATTTGTTCTTACAATTAAAGGGCTTGCCCTGGCACGTTAATAAAGGCTTATTCATTCTCTCTCTCTTTTTCCAGTTCTAGAGGTATTTAAAATCGACTCTTTTGGAAAATAGAAAAATAAAAGTAGTAGTCTGTAAATATTGCTGAAACAATTTTTATCAATTCAACGGTAAGTACGAAAAATCTCGCGCACTAACTGCTATTGAGTGTTGTGCTCGCCGGGGAAATTGGGCTAAACGAGGAGTTAAGCGTCTAACGCCCGAAGAGTAAAAGGCTTTTGTCGCGCACACGTGAGACAAGAGGCGAGAGGAAGGAGAGCATGATCGGCGACGCGACGAGGGCCGTCCCTCCTGCACGCTCGTCGAGCCGGTATTCAAAGAGCCCTTTTGCCCGAGGAAATACCGCGACGCAAAGTGCCGCGTGTTTACAAGAGTCCGCGCGCCATTAAGAGTGGGATCTTGCCGGGGTGAGGATAGGAGAAAAACTTGGAAAGTAAAGGGGATTATCACGCGTTACCCTCGTTGTTGCGTCTTCGCCCTTTGATTTTCGCGAGACAGCTCTGGCGTCACTCGTCGCTGCATAATTAATTAATTTACTGCAGCGCGAGAGAAGAAGAACGTGCGAAATGAGTAGCTTCGAGAAAGGAAAGGTATGTCTAAGAAGAAAGTAAATTTCACAGAAGGAATAAAAAGAGTTAATTTACGAACCGGTATTGTTATATAATCGAGAAGCGTGAAAGAGATACAATTTCCTAGTGAGGCACGCTAATTATCACGATAGTATCAGCGCGGATAGTTATTATCGTACGATGATTATCGTGGCGCCTGTGCATTATAGTTGACGTTTATAATGCAATTATCGTGATTTTGGTGCGCGAGGCGGAGTCGCGAACGAGTTTCCGATTTCCGAACACTCGAGAACACGATCGGATCATCGAGATCTATGGGAAATCGCAATCGGATCTATGGGAAAGAGATAGTCGTTGGACGATCGGGCGCAGATTTCGTGCGAGTAACCGATGCGGTCGTGCCCGACCTGGTCTTTGGCCGGGAGTCGGGAGTCGCGAGCGCAAAGAGGAGAGTTGCGATAGCGTGCAAAATGCCGTGCGCCGGAGTAACCGCGGTGCCCGCACCAGCCCGCACCAGCCCGCACCAGTCCGCACGTTACCGCACAC
>QKQZ01044572.1:0-15170 GCA_003595255.1 Solenopsis fugax | reverse complement strand
TTTTAATCAAACTTACCGAGATTGAAGGTTTTAAGGATATAATTCTCTGTGTAAAATCTTAGGTTCTTAATCTGTTTGGTTGAGCAGTTACAAGAACAACAATTGTTGATGTAATTCGATAAATATAGTTTCCGTTCAAATATTCCAATCAGAGTTCAAACATTTATATTCGATCACGCAATCCTTGATATGATAGCCATACATTACATCCTTAGAAGTGGAATAATATCAGAAGAAGAATATTAGCAGTAGATACAAGAAAAAGTTTACACTACAGTAAAGGTTTGAATGAATATCATACAACCATAAAATTTTATTGAAATCGATGACCCGCACGTCGCGGGTTCCCTTTGTAAATATATCTCAAAAACTATACGAGACTGCCGATTAACTTATAAGGAAAAGTTGATCAGTATCCTCACCTCTATAACATATGTCAAGTCAAGATTATCGGAGCTGTGTCTATTAATGTAAATAATTATTAATCTTTAGATAGAATAAGGTTGTAAAATCTATTTTAAATAAGAATAATGAAAATAGTTTAAATAAGAAGAAAAGTGGGTAAATATACCGAATAGGGGAGCAGCCACGATGACCTTGATCTTGACATATGTTATCAAGTTCATCGGGACTGCCTCCCTTATTCGGTATATTTACCGAAAAGTGTATAAAGAAAAGCTATTATGCGAAGTAGGTTTAAGATTAAGTTAGCATTTAAATAACAATGTAAATTATTATAATTTTCTTAATTGCTATAACTATTGTATTATATTTAGAGATCTAGCAGCGCCAAGTTTTAGTACATTAAACAATTTTTTATTTTAATAAAATTTTCTCATTTTATATTGTTGCCTTTTTAATCTTTGAAATTAAATGTTATATTTTATTGAAAATTTTTTAAATTAAATACATTCAACTTGGGTTAGAATAGGAAGATTTTTAATAAGAATTCAAAGATAGTATTACTTGGGTTTTGTAAAAAGTTAAAAGTACTACCACTTTTACAAAATTATTAAACATACCATCCACTTTGATTGAAAAATGGCACTTCTTATTTCATATGTTAATTTATTATTCTTTATTAATTCAGAATAATAACTAAAGTAAAGTTGATTATTGCACAAAATAGTCTTTCGTCGTTATATGCATACGTCTATTAATAATATTAAATTCTAAAATAAATATGAGACTGCATGTCTTTACAATTGCATTAGTTTATAAAAGTTGCTGGTAAACAACACAATTATTTTTTTATAACATGTATAATAACAATGGCTTTTATTATTTTAGAGTGTGCCAAACGGTGACAAGTTTCCTTGGATTTTGAAGCACTGAGAACCAATGCAGTCTTTCCGTCGAACCTCTTACACCTTTTCCAAGAGCTATTTTACCGACAAAAATATCGGCAGGTTTTTTAAACGAATTAACAGAATCCTCGCTGTCACTTGCGTCGGTAATAGGTAGTCCTTCTGGAAAAACCTAAAATTATTGTAAAATTTTATAAAAAAATTTTATTATTTTTTTCAAATTCTGGCAAAAATTTATTTATTTGGAAAAATTTTCCTTTACACAACCTTTTTCAAATGACCTCCTACTGAGCTTGATATTGACCTTGACTTTTAAGAAGGTTAATGGCTTGTCGCCGTCATTCGTCATTTAAAAAATTGTTAACAAAACAATTTTTATAAATATTAAGTTGGAACAAAAGTTCGTTACATTTTTAAAGTGAAACTGAAAGACATAATAGTATGTGGAAATACATGGTTTGTTAAAATAAATAACGTTATAGACAAAGGGAGGGAAATGGCCCAGACAGGGGCAAGAATCAGACGAAAATGAGTCAGACGCGTATGCTATACTCTAATTGGTTGATGCGAGAGTGGTAGGGGTAATTGGTTCCTTAGTCGCTTCTTAGTCGATTCTTATTTCAAGACGGTTTGAAATAATGTCTTAAGATACTAATAGGACTCTCTGATTGGTTGATGACATCTTAAGATGGTGCTTAAAACGGTCTTAAATATAAGAATCGACTATAAATACTCTTAGCCAGTTTGACCGCCAAGACACTTGGCAACTGGCTAAGATACCCACATGCAAGATAGAGAGATCCAGGTTCAAATCCTAACTAAGGTAATATTTTTCACAATAGATTTTTCACTTTCTTCGGGGTGAGGGGAGGGCGAAGATTTCAGAGAAGCTAATTAGCATCGGTTATATTAAAATGATTTTCAATTTAATTCTGTGATAATATTGTTCTATTATTTATATACGAATCCAATCATACATAATAAAGTATTTTTCCGACTACCAGTTTTTTTAAGAAATAATTATGAATCCTTATATGTATATAATATGTGCACAAGTAACGACTATCACTACGCAATTCGCTCTCGTTCCCGTATGCGTTCTCATGCGCTATCGCGTGTACTAACTCGTTTTCTCTTGTTTTTTAATCACTGTCATAAAGTACTTTTCAAGCCATACAACTTTCATTCTGAATATTTTTTCTATTTCTTAAAGTTTTGACGATATTCGTTTCGACATAAAAAAAAAAGATTCTTTTTAAAGAGCTTCTAAAACTGAAATTCCGCATGAATAAAAAAGTTTTGTGTTATGGATAAACTCTTTTACCTGCACACAAAGTTTCAGAATTTTTTGAATTTTCAGGTTGCCTAACGTCCTTTAAAGGAAAGTATTAAACGCTGTGTATGATAGAATATGAAAAAATACAATATGTATAAAAAAAATCTGATAAATAAAGGGAGAAACTGTACAAAAACATATTTTTCAATTTTATGAGAACTTATGAGTATTTATGAGAAAACAATCATTCTATCAGTGACTATGACATATTATTTGAGAAATTATGAAAAATTTTATGATAAATTGTGAGAAAATGTACCAGGGATAGGTCTTCTTATTTTATATTTTCGGGAAAAATATAATATCTGAGAATTTTCTTATAACTTTTTATGGGATCATTCTGAGAAATTATTTTCTTAGAGTTTTTATTTTCTGTTATTGGAAAAAAATTTAGAAAATTTTAGAAAATCTGAAGACACAATTTTTTATACGATTATATTGAAAAGTTATGAGTCTTCTTATTTCATGAAAAAATGTGATAAAATCTGAAATATTTTGCATAATTTCTTATAGGGTCATCCTGAGGTATTACAAGATTTCATATTTCATATTTTGAGGAAAAAGTATGAGAAAATATTAGAAAATATGAAGAATTTTTCATAATTTTACATAATTACTTACAACTTGTTGATATGAGAAATTATGAGAAATTTTGTGGAAAATTATGAAAAAAATTTTTATCAGGTGTATGTATATGTTATATCGTTGCTAAAAATTCCAGGCATGTCTAGATATTTAGACATAATGGATCATATGCGGTTTCTTGCACGGAAAATCCATGATACGGCTATATTATATTTGGAATTCCAGCTATGTTCCAGACCAACTCTTGTGTCCAAATCTCGTTCTGCCCAAGATATATTTGGAATTCCAAGTAATTCAAAGCCGACAGTATTGTATGGAAATTCCGTTAAGTCTCAACAGGTATCTCGAAATCCTGTTATTTAAACGGAAATCCTTACATAAATCACTGAATTATAATAGGGCCGTAACATAGATTTCCCATGTAAGGAACCGCATATGAACCATTATGTTTAAATACCTCGAATTTTTAGCAGGGATATTTCAATTATGTGTTCAAAAGTGATTTATTGAAAAACGCTACAAATGTTTGTTCCAACACAATATAATATTTAATCAGTGGGATAGAAAGTTAAAAACCTACTTGGAATAAAGAATTGTAAACCTCCCATAACCAGACTGAGTAGACTTCGCTTCGCATAAAATAATAAACTCATGTAGAACAATACAATTGTAGACTTTATTTCGCCTTGTACGCAGGAAGAGTTATACCATTTTACCAAGAAAATTTTACAATTTATTTATCATTCAGTAGTTACAATATTAGTTAATGGACATAAAAAACCATTTTGAAAAATTTTGATATTTTCTTATAAAACTGTAGCTTTCTTTAAAATTCGGCTGTACAATTTATATAATGTTCTTGTTTTATGTTAAAACAATGCAAATAACTAACATTACGTTCTGTCTACAAAAATTATTTTGTTAATAACTGGTTAAGAATTATATTATTATTCGTGAATCGAATATTCACGAGCCTCTCGATTATCCGAAAGCAGCAAAATCCATTCAGACTCAAGGAATTCTGTTGTATGACTAATGCCTTTTTCGCTTATGCCACGTCGTCGGATGCTAAGTAATTAGAATCACGAGCTGTACGAATGTACGCTGCTCGATTTGCGAGAGGAAGCCTGCGGCTTCCTGAACGTTCGGCTCACTGAACGAGCTTTTGCACCGATCACTCGAACTTGGACGGAATCTTCGTCCGCGATTGCAATTTGTAATGATCTCTTAGTTGTCTTACTCTTAATCTTTCATCACGATCGGAGGAGAAACTGAAGCGTGTTACATAAAACGTGTCACCAAAAAAAAAAAATTAGAGTGATTTTTTTCTTCTGATGAATTTTCGGCGCATACAAAAAAATATTAAGCAGTGTAGAAGCGAATAAAGAATCCGCTACAATAAATTCTTAATAAAAAATAACTTTTTTAAAAACTTTTTAAAAATAGAATAAGCGATGGAAAAGAGCTTTATCCTATGCGCAAGATAAGCAGCTGATTAGGGTTCATGAGCACAAGGGGTTCAAAAACCGAGTGGAGTCACAAAATTCATATTAACACTTTCGCTGTGGCTCTTTGAAGGTGTGAGGTACCTGGACGCGGCATTCCTGCATCTCAAAATCACAAAAATAAAAAAAACCGGAAACGACAAAAAATTTCAAAGTCCTAGATCCTAACCAACACGCTACAAACACACTTACGACTCGCTTCAGTGTTGGCTGTGTACTAACATGTTCTAACGCCTTAAATAATAAAAGGCATGCGGCGTCGATCGGCGCCATGCGCAGTGAACGTGTTAAACTCTATAATAGTTCCCGTAGACTCAGACAAATGCACAAAAATTCAGAGGACCCTATGCATCTATAATAAATAAACTGACAAAGACCATATGATATCAAAAGATACTAGAATCGTAGACTACAATAACCACATATAACTTTTGGAAGGTCTCAAAACTTTTCGAGATGTGTATTCTTTAATTATGTTGATTTTAATTTTTAAATAGTGATTTCGACTAAAAATGACTACTGAACCACAATGACTCAAAAACACCTTGTTAATCTCTGCATAATGAGTTCGAAATTCGACAATTTCGATTTTACATGCATCGTTGACACATTTGCTTGATAAAAAGCTAGACAAGTTTATAGGAGTCGAGCTTACCAGGCGCGTCTTCAGGTGGCGGATAGGAGGATGCCCAGGTGTGTGCTCTTGAGGAAGCACAGTGGGATTGGGTTATAATCTGGCCTAAAGCTCAATGCACACAGGACGCGTCAACGCGTTACGCGTAGCGAGTAGCCAATGCTTTCGCTTTTACGATAAAGATTAAAAAACCGAAAGAATGATTGGAGAGCATTCTACACGGAGATTAATGGAATCCGGAAGGGAATCCCATGCTCCGATTCTACCGCACTTTTTTTAAGGGAGGGGCCGCGATGGTTAAATGTGCGGATGAGATGTCGCTGAGCTAGCTCAAGAAGCGGATCGGGGTATCTCGCCGTAGGAAAATGCCAAGTTCAAGGTGGTGCTCCAAAGGTAGTACATGAAGGAAATTAGGGTTCCCGAGAATGCGGTTGTTGTCCTTGAGTAGCTGGAAAAACAGAATCCAAGTCTTAACACTGCGGGTTTAAAAGTGTTTGAGAATATGGACTACTAGCGATAATAGGAACCTCGTTTTGTGAATCCCGGAGTCTAGGATTCTGAAGGAGCGCTGGAATACAAATTATTTCTATGGCTCGACTAAGTCACCTTTATGGTGAGTGGTGCTCAAGATAATAATAAGGGGAGTAAGGAGGAGACTCCCCTTAAGGGATTATATACACCTAGGTGGGTAAAAAAAATCGATACAATTTTTGCATTTTCTTATAGTATGACATCTTAAAAATATTTTCCTTAAATTTCAACTAAAAATGTGCAAAAATTAAAGTTATAGCGTTTAAAGAGACAGGCGTACGCTGGGTTAAACGTAAACCGAAAACTTTAAACGCGTTGTTCTCGAAACCGTGTTTTTCAAACTGATACCCCCAAAATATTTTAAAAACAAATAAATAGATCGGATTCGGATTTGTTTCTATTATATTTATTCAGCATAAAAATACGCAGTCTTTGTTGTAAGGGATTTTTTAATCTTAGTTTTTTTTAACAGCCAAAAGACTGATTTAATTTTAGGCGATAATTCGGACTCTGAAATTCAGATAAACGCCTTTTTGTAATAAATGCGAATTTTAAAAATCCGCTACGACAAAGACTAGATTTAACTGTATATTTTTAGAATATACTGCATTTTTGTATTTTGGATGAACTATACAGATTCTACAATGGGTAAACAGCAGCTAATTTATTTGATGCTAACGGTGATATCTTTAATTTTTAAATATTTTTTAATAAAAAAATTACATTTTATTAATGAAACTGTATAAAAAATATTAGTAAAAACCCCGATTTGATACCTCCAATACGTTTGGAGAAAAAATTTATGAATATATGGCTATCTTTTGTGCCTCTAGGTGTATGTAACCCTTTAAGGTTGTAATGTATTCACATTAATACGGCACCGGTAAGCGTGTGAGGGATCAGCGATTCCCGAAAAAGGCATCACCTCAGTGAGTAGGAACGAGTGGGGGATAGAGTTAGTTACCTGGTGACCGTCAAGGGATACACATCATAATCTGTTATCTCCTCAATGTATTATCAATATATTCCATCGTTTATTGTTATATCTGAGTGTTTTATTATTTAACCACCTCAATACACCACAAAGGTCATGCTGTAAGAGTGGGTTAGATTGGAGTAGTCTTCACCCAGAATAATTTGCACCACAGCAAAAGAGTTCGGCGATTCTGGCAAAGAAGCAAGTTGGGGTGCACACAGCCATTTTACTGAGACAAGAATCTAGGCTAATCCAAGGTTGTGTCAATAGTTTGGCGGCATGCGAGAGAATGTTTAAATCTCTAATAGGTAAGAAACCCAGAGTGTGGTGGTTAAGGGTATAGACGATTAATTAATACTTTATTTGTTCTAGAGATGTAGCGGTGGTCGAGCTAGACATCACCGATGATTTCGGAGGAGAGAAGAAAGTGGGGCATGTTCAGCTTACTTCAACCATGACGAGGAAGGCCGCTGCCGGAGTTAGTGATTAAGTTGGTAGAATTCTGCCAGGAAAAGCAGTTTCTCCTGATAATAGGTTGCGATGCAAATTTGTGCACCATATAATCTGGGAAAGTACGGACACCAACGACAAATATGAAATTGTTGGAATTTCTAGCAACAACCTGAAAATTCTCAACAAAGGTAACGAGCCTACCTTTTGTACTGCAATGAGAAGGGAAGTTCTCGATTTTACTGTCTGTTCGAGAGGAGTATCGAAAAAAATCCAGAAAACTCCAGTCCGGAGAAGGCGGTGAAGTATGCCAGGTAATTCGTGGTGGAATCCAAGCTACAAGAGCTCAGGAGTGCGGCTCGGCGAGCCTGGAATAGAAGCAAAAATACGGGCCGCCAATCGGACTGGAAACTTCATCAAAAGGCTCAGAAAGACTATAGTAGGGACGGCGAAGAAAAGAAGCTGGAGGGAATTTTGCGAGTTGATGGAGGGCATACCCGAAATAGCAAGACTATGCAGAATTCTAGCCATGAACGCTATTAGTCTTCCTCACTGATGGGGCAATGGTGACCGGGGAGTAATGTCTGAAGTATCTTCTAAAATCAAGCTTTTCAAGTTTCTATATCGAGCACGGGGAATATTTTACCTATGAAGCACCGGGCTCGGGCAGGGCTCGGAGTGCTGATTGGGGACCAACAGCCGGAATCGTTAAACCTGGGAGCTTAAGATAAGTTGCCATTACCTTTAAACCCTTCAAGTCGGCAGGAACAGATCGGATTTTTTCGAGTCTTCTTCAAGAAAATCTGAAACTAATTGTTGCACCTGTGTCAAAGACTTTGAGGATATTTTCGGCATTAGGCTACATGTGCATGGAAACGAAGGTGGGAAGAATGAGCTACTTATCAGTTAAGGACTTTAGGCCGATTAGTCTGATATCGTTCCTTCTGAAAACTCTGGAAAAACTAGTAGATGTGTATGTGAGGGATGTTGTTCTTCAGTGTCCATTACATTACAGTCAACACGCGTATCGTACAAGTCACTCCACAGAGACTGCTTTTTATTTGACTGTGTCGTTTATAGAGTTGTTGAAGCGAAAGGTCTGCGGTGGATACCTTCCTTGATATAAAAGTTTAGCAACACCCAACACGAAGTAATGTGTACAGAAGCGTTGCGTATGGTAAAGGAAAAATTTGAGTGGATCCGAGATGTGCTTGGATTATGACCTCGCAGGAAGCAGAAAAGATTTGTGGATGGGAGGAGAGAAACTGCCTACAGGAAGAAGTGGATAGTGGTAGATGGGCTGCTTGAAACATTAAATAATAAGGAATTAAGATTTGTGCTGGGCTATGCCGACGACTTGACTGTACTGGTGCCTCTTCTTGAGCTGTTTCTGGAGTTCATGCAGAGCGCACTAGGGGAGTAATGCAGAAAAACCATTGTCAGTGAATCTGCTGAAAATTGGTCGTCTTCACTTGCAAATACAAAGTGGACACTATAGAATGACCCACTTTCGAAGGGGTAAGACTAGTTTCAACAGTCAGTGAAATATCTAGGAATGATTCTAGATAGGAAGCTGTCTTGGAAGGATCATGTTGACAGTTGTTGCATTACTGCGTATGTTGTTACTTCTAGACGTGCAGAAAAATCTTTCCAGGCCAGACATGGGGCTTAAAACCTAATATAGTCCATTAGATCTACACGACTTTAGCTTAGATTAACATACGCAGTTGTGTGATGGCCTAGGATGTAGAAGAAAACTGCCATAGCGATATTGGAGCACAACAAGGCTCTAATCTCAAAAGATGCTCTGGGTGCTATGCGAACTTCGCCGATGGTAACTATGAATACGCTGTATGATATCAAACCGTTTCATGAGATGCTATTAGCAGTAGTTGCTGTGTACCAACTAGCCTGTGAATTAGAGTGGAAAGTGAGGGTCGGTCATATGATGTTCCCTAGAAGCATTTTATCGGACCCCATTTTTTAAATGAGACGGGATCCCGGTAATTCGGACCATGGTGATTCAAGGTGCATATCACAAGGCTCGAGGACTGGAAAGTATCGAAAACACCGTGGTCGGAGCTGAGACATCTGGTTCACAGATAGATTCTGGTTGAATACGTGGTTTGGTGCAGATCTCTACTGTTGTCAGGAGGGTGTGGGAGAAAGCTTATCTCTTGACAAATATGCTGCAGTCTTTCAGGCAGAGATCGTAGTGATTTTAAAATGTGTCCAATCTATTCTAGAGAGATGGAGAATGGGGAAGTGCATTAGGATTTGTTCAGACAGCCAACCCTGCTAAAAATTTCGGGCATGTCTCGATATAAAATTATATACGGTCGTATCAGGACATACCTGGACAAATCAGATCTTTACTAGCACAAAATCCATCCAAGTAAAAATTAAATCTGATTATACACGCAATTCCAAGTTCATGATATTTAGTTGGATTTCCAGATATAAATATTATCTGTTTACATCAATAATTCCAAGTTCGTTTGAACATGTATGAAATTTACGACATAAAGTTTACTAGTTTTTACATGGAAATTCGGAAATCTAGTTTATGTAAGGATTCCCGCGTTTAAATAAGTATAAGGATTTAGTATGAGTTTTCTGGTGAAAGATTGGTCTGTAATTGCATATATATTCGTATTCAATTGAAAATGGACAACATATGGAATTCCAGAGAGCGATATACGTATACGCCTTTATATACAAATCCAGTGCTGATAGAGATTGGACGCAATATGCAATTCCGTATAATACTTGTACGCGGTTATATTTAGAAATCCAAGGCTTGATCACTGGTGGGTAATCCAGTACATCTTTTTGAAATTATGCGAAAGTGCTCAAAATTGGAAATCCATGACTTGTGCTAAAAACGGTTTTAAAACGGATTTCCATACTGGGTTATATTTGGATATCTAAGACTTGATTGCTGTTGGATAGCAACTGCCCATACAATTTTGTTTTTCGAAATTATGTGAACATTGCGAAAGTTGGAAATCTATGACTTGTGTGATGAAAGAAGACGAAGATTGTTATTTATTGGTCCGCGATGTGCACGTCACCACGATCAGACCAGCAAAGATAACTAAAAAATAACAATTGTAAATAAGAACGTAATGTTAAAAAACATTATTGACATTATTGACATTAAAAATCAATTTTGCAATTAATTTGTTTATAACAATTAGTTGCAAAATTGATTTTTGCAACGTGCTTTTTACGTCAATAATGTTTTTTCTTGTTCCGATACTATTTCCAATTGTTATTTTTTTTATTATCTTTAGCCTGGCCATGGGCAGGAACAGGTTTTAATTATTTATATAGTTTATATAGTTTACAAATATTTAAGGATAAATAATCAAAGGGTTAGTGTGAGTGTTCGCGTGGTATTCAACACGTAAGTTTCTTCCTTTTAAAATCAGCTTTACTTCAAATATAACTTTTTATTAACGATATCACAAGTGTATGATTAGTTCAGTTCTAGCGTGTTAGGTTATTGTTCCGAGGATCTTAGGTTTGAGTCCCGCTGATGCGTTTCCAAAAATTGTAAAATAATGCGTAATTGTAATTAGTAAAATAAAATAGAATTTTATATATGAAACAGTGAATATAGATTAAGCTATATAAGAATACAATCTGTTAAAAAATTAAAATATTTTTTTAAAAGAGGAGATATCAGCATTTCCAGACACCAGTTACATTTGGATGTATCTGGAATTCCATATTAAATTGGAACATATCAGCATTTCTAGTTAAGAATATAATTATAATATACCTAGAATTCAAAACACATGTTGTACAGGATGAGATTTGCATACAAGAGTTGATCTGGAACATAGCTGGAATTCCAAATATAATATGGCTGTACATGGATTTCCCGTGCATGAAACCGCATATGAACCATTATGTCCAAAATCATATCTGGACATGTTATGATAATAGGGTTCGACGCTCCGATCTTTACCTTGTGGTTAATGTGGAACTGCAAATGTACATTGGCCATCATAGAAAGACACGGATATGCTATTCCTGGGTTCGAGCATTAAGACCCCTACTTCACATTGCGTCATGTATTTTGATTATGTCACATTCGTGCAGACTCGGTACTTTTCGGGATGCTTCGACTAGAAGACGCGCGTGAGTTGAACAAACACTTCGACTCGAAAAGTTAATAACATGTGGCTGTCCGCGGCCGAAAGCATGATACGTAACATTATTATTATCGGAAAGTATGGATATTGATAGTTATATACAAGCGTAGATATTTGATAATGACATGACTTTCGAAAAGAATGAATTGTGCAGTAAAAGGTTGCACCAACTTGTACAAAAAAACAACTAAAGTTAAAGGTTTAATCAAAGGTATAGGTAAAGGTTAAAGATTATAGGTTTTTTTTATTAAAGGTTTTTTTTACTTTACCTTTGTTTATTAAGAAGCAACAAGGATAAAATGATTCATTGTGTTACGCTGTGTCAATTGTGTCGCTTGTTGGAAAATGCCTGTTGTTAAAACAGTTTAATTTGCCGCTTAATGTGACGTAACGATAACGCAGTTAAGATACAACTCTTCATTGGCTGGCCGCCATTACGATGCGCAAGAATATACCTTTGTCTTTCTACCATGCATTGGACAAACTAGCGAGAGACAATGATGTCATTCTGACTTGAGTCCCTGATCATTCGGGGATCCATGGGAATGAGATTGCTGATTAGTTCTTCAGAGCTGCATCGGGGATGAGGATAATTGGACCAGGACTAGCATTGGGATTCCTTTTTGCTTAGACAAGAGGAAGATCGAGGCCTAATTGCGAAACAAACATTTTAACTATTGAAAAAGTGAAACAAGTACCAAGTGTTAGGCCAGGGTTTTGATGGGAAGACAACCAACGAAGACATGGCTTAGAGCATAAAAGTCTTTGAATAAAAGGAACGTCAGGCTAGTAGTACAGATACTGACTGGTCATGGTCTTAATTACCACATGCACAAACTGGGCCAAATATAGAGTATGCCGGGAGAAGGAAGAAACAAATCTTCTATATACTTGATACCTGTCCGGCATATGCTGGGCTGAGGCTAGAGACATTGAGCGCGACTTTTCTCGAGCCAGAACAGATAAGCAACCTACCGGTGAGGGACCTGATTCTCTTCTGGAGGAGGGCAGAGCTCTCGGTTGTGGACGACTAGGGGGAGGCACAATGGGCAACAGTGCCATAAGCAGATTTTCAGTAATGAGGACCGCCCCTTTTTGTTAATAATAATAATAATAATAATAATAATAGTAATAGCAATAATAACAACAAGAACAACAACAACAATAATAATAAGTTAAAGAGGATTATTTGTAACTTTAGTTTATCTGTAAGTAATATTACATGCAATATAAATTATTATTCTCATTTTTCTGTGCAATAAATATTTCAATATATTTTTTGAGATAGCTGATTCCAAGAGAGATCCAGCCCGGTTCTTTGTCCACGGCCTCCAATTACTATAAAGTGACCATAGGAATAGGTCAATGATTATGATCTTCTAGTTCATGATCAACTTCAAGGTCATTTATCATTTAAAGCTGTGTGAAGGAAAATATTGCATTTAGCAATTATTTTTACTATTTTTAATTTAAAAATAAAATTGGATTAGATTGGACAAGATTTTTATTATAATTGTTGAAAATAATTATAAATAGTAAAAATTATTGATAATAGCAAAATATGAAATTGTCATATTATCCTCTTTATAAAATCTCTTATGTCATAATCATTCATAGGACATTAAATTAATTGTTAAATTCAGGGTTGGGAAATAACGCGTTACTTGTAACGCCGTTACTGTTTTCGTTACTTTTTTTTTTACGGTAACATTATTTTTTTATGTCTGTAATGGTAACAGTAACGTCGTTACATTTTTACAGTAACAGTAATGAATTCAGCCGTCACTTTATCGTTACTTTAGTTCCTTATTATCTATTTAATAGATCGTGCGCTGATCGCGTATTAGAGTCTTGATTGGATACAAATATTCCGAATAAATATTTCTATCCAAATCAAATAGCAAAAAATTTTATAAAATCAAAATAATGCGCATTGTACATAAAATTGGAAAATGTTCTTAAATATATGATTAATCATTAAATTAGTTTAAAGTTGATTTTTTTATTGATTAATGATGTTTGATTAATCATCACTCAATCACAATCATTCAAATGTGTACTACGAATCGCAATGGGCTTCAACAGAAAAAAATAAAATATTCTGAAAATGTATTCAAATTTTCTTTATACTTACAAAATGCTGTAAATTAAAACATTATTGTTTAAGTTTATTTTGCAGTAAAATTTATTTAAAGATCGTTATATATATATAGTCGACATTGTGAGTAATCGCGCATGATTGGTTGTGACGTCATTATTAGCAATTTCGGCGGATAGTTCGCATGCTAGTTTGCAGTAATCCAATATACGCATCGTTTTGATTCCGTAATTCCGTCGTATTTCCACACTCGCGGAAAAAATAGGTTATAACGTCTTTTTTTTTTCTGACATCTTGTGTATATGACAGATATGACAGATACAGACAGATGACAGATAATAATTTTGAGGTTAAACACAACGTAAATCAGCACATATGATGTAAGATACGGCTACGGAATTGGTTAACTACCGATGACTAATAATGACGTCATACGACATTTTCGCGCGAAAAAATCCCATTCAAATATGACAATCTTTAATTCATTATTAAAATTATAAATATGCATGACATAATTTTTTACATATTTTTATTATATCATATATGACCTACACTATTATTTTAAATAATAAAAAAATATACTGTTGAAGCCAATTGTAATAAGATTCAGTGAAAGAATCATATTCTCGAGTGTATGTACATTAAATGTTTTTTATCACGCAATAAACATATTTTTTTCTCATTGTTCCATATTAAAGGACATCACACGATTTGAATGAAAGAAACATCGGTAAATTTTCTTTAATTTTTAATACATTATAATAATTTTCTGACGAAATTTAATTGACTAATAATGTTCTTTTTACATAAATTGTACGGAATTCTTTCAAAATTTATTGTTGTATAAATATTTAACATTTCTTTTATTAAATATATAGGGGAAACTGGGGCAATTCGCAAGGTGGAGTTATTCGAAAAAATGGAAATAAAACTTTGAATGGGTACATGTTAAAAATTTATTTTAAATACTGTAAACGCGTTCTAATGTAACGACGTTGCTAATAAAGTTTCGTTGGCGACGGCGTCATATTGAAGTCGTGGCAGTAAAAAATGTGTTTTACGACAGTCGAAGTAATTTCTGACAGCATTTCTTCAAAATTTAAGTAAGATAAATAAGATTCTTTTTGAAAACTTTGAATGTATCGTGTCTAGTTGAATGTATTTGAAACATTTCGTGTTTACTTTTTGCTGTGTGATGTCTATTTTTGTAGACCATACGTAATAATGCGCAAAGTTGACGCCAGGGCGATTCGAAACACAGAACGTTCGAACAATTTTTTCTTTTATATTCGCGTTCTATGTACCAAAATACACAACTTAACATTTAACAGGTGTTGTTATGGATGATTCTCTTAATGCAATGAGGTAGATCGTAGCTTCTATTTATCAGGATACACTTTATTTATGTTTCAACATTATACAGTCTTAACAATGACATGCTCTTCTCTTCGGCGTCCATGAGAGAGAGAGAGAGATCAGGCAGAATAGCCAACTTATAAATAAGACTTACAAGGAAAGATCGCGAGGTGTCCCCTTCCGATCTTGACGAGCCTTTAATATGTTATTGTACAGATAAAAATAAGGG
>QKQZ01044570.1:0-12438 GCA_003595255.1 Solenopsis fugax | reverse complement strand
GACGTAGAATATCGTGCGCGACATTAATTATAGTTCGAAATAATTATATACGTTCGTACATGCGTACAACATGCGTAGTCGCGTCATCGTCAAGCCAGAGGCACGTCAGGCGAGCACAAAGCGTATGCGAACACGCGCCGACATCGACTCGTACGACGCGAGAGTACGAGGAGCCAGCTGTACCATTTGAGAACAATGCGGCGCAGCAGTTCGTACAGATGGATCAGCTTGCCCGTCTTCTACGAGAATGGGAGAACGGAATGGGAGGCAGATGGAAAGAGAAAGGGAAAAAGAGAGAGAGAGACACACACAGAGGGAGAGAGCGGAGCGAAAGCGAAAGAGAGAGAGAGAGAGATAGAGATAGAGAGAGAGAGAGAGAGAAGGGAAGGGAGGGGAGTTGCCACAAGGCGATTCTACGGTATTACGTACGTACCAGCGCACAATGGCTGCTCGCACTCGTAGGCGTTGTATCTTTGGACGTACCTGTCCGGTGCACAAATAGAACCGAAGGGAGAACGCTTTGAGTCCCAGAGTGGATGTTGGTATATACATGGCAACGCCGAGAATACGGGCCTTACCTGAATGACCCAACATCGATTCGCGGGAAGCAGGCAAGCAGGAAAACGTGCTTCGAGTCTACCGAGTCTACCGAGAGGCAACCACATATACCGAAGTTCGATCTATCGCTGATTGGGTTCGCACGATCGCGAGCAAGCCAAATTGAAATTCGCATTCTCAAATGAACCTGCTTAGAGGTCGGTTCTATGCGAGAGTAGTTTTAGACGATCTATGGCAATCGCGATCTACCGTTTGAGTAGAGAGTGATGCTCCTTCGACAGCTCGACCGAATCATTCGGTGGAAAACCTAATATCGCATTAAAATGGAATTTATATGTACTGCAAACACGGGAGGAACACACACCGAGTATATCGACCCGTTTTCGAAGTGGACTGCACGGTTTTATCCCGGTACTTAAGACTTATCGTTAATACTCGTTGCTCGTTGACGGAGTAAGCGTCACACTTTTCAGGGAGCTCGTGTTTTATGAATGCCTCGCGTGGCCCATCGAAAATTCTATTCAACGAGCAGATGCTACTTAGATATAGAGATAAAAAAGCGCGCTTATGCATTATAGACAAAAGTTCTAAAATCAGACCTTCGCGGAACTGCTGCCGATAATCTGTTCTATCTCTAAAATGAAATTACTTTCGACAAACTCATTTTGTCACGGTAGAATTTCAATCTAAAATTAGAGGTGTATAATATCGTCGTCTGGTAATCTCGACGATAAGATCCTAATTGCATGAAATGTTTAAGAATATTTCTGAAGTACTGTAACAGAATTGCGGAAACTTCGTAAACAGAAGTGAATTTATGAATTTTTAAAAGATCTCTATATCCGTCATCAAATTGGTAGAGGTATCTCGTCGTGAAAACGAGAGCAATCGAATTGTCTCTGTGAGGTAAATACTTCACTTTAAAAATCGAAAGTTTTATCAACAATTCTATTTTCATCCCTACAATAGTTCCATAAATTTCTGATGGTTTTTAGAAATAGTATGGATTTTTATATCTTTTCGCGTATACGTAACAGCTCATTCAGCGGACGAGCCGCATTCGAATCAGATATTACGTCGTGAACCTCTCGTCGTCGAAATTAAGAAGATTGCAGATTTTTATATCCTCCCTCGCGCAGCAACGAACGGCATATCCCGTGCGTGTCTGCGCAAGAATATCTCACTGAGTTTTAACGAGATTACATAACGGAGAACCGAATAAATGAAGCATTCAAATGTTTCATGGAAGAACTTAACTTTCAGACGCACGCTCTCTTTAGCATCTCACGACCGATTGCCGTGTCCTGTATTGGCAGCGACACATTGTTACGAGAGATAATTGAATGTATTTTCGTATAATTGAAAATGTCATTTAGATTAGTTATAACTATAGATATAGAAAAGATAAACCGAATGTAAAACACGAAACCTGAAGATCACATAAAAAAAAGACAAAAAAAAACAGTCAGTCAACAATAAAAAAGAGAAAAAACAATTGTGTGAATCAGAGAGGAAAAAATACACCTGCTTTTAATTTTTTTCTATCTGGGGTATATTTCGAACGATATTGGTTTGATTTATTTTCTTTTCTAAATGTTGACAGCCCCTTAACTAAATCGCGAAGTGTTTCGAACTCATCTGTCATAATCAGTAATAACCTGTAAATCTCAATCATTCCCTTATGAAAATTTTTCTTAGAACTTTTATACAAATTGGAATACTTTTCAGAGATATTGAGAAAATATACGTTATTTCTCAGAATTTTTCATATATATGAATTCTGAAATATTCTAAGATTAAAAAAATCTAAGAAAGTAAAAAGTTATAAACTTGTATCTAAAAACTGAAAAATTCTAAAATTTACGTTAAAATGTTTGAAAAATTACTTGAGAAATGATACGTTTGACATCTTATCATTTTTGACATCTTTTTATTTAATTTTACTAACAACATTGCGTCTGTACGATAGATATGGCGAAAATTTTTCTCAAAATTTTTATACGAATTGGACACTTTTCAGAAATACTGATAAAATCTAAATCTTTTCTCAGAATTGTTCACATGAATTCTGAAATGTTCTAAGATTCATACAAAATATATCTGAGAAATTTTTTTTTAAATTATAAAATTATACACCAATTCCGATAAATTCTGAAAAAACATGGAAAAGTTTGAGAAAAGTTTTCGCCACAGTTATGAAATTTGACTCAGAATTTCTAAAGTAATTTTTCAGAACTTTTATTTAAATTTTAAAAGTTTTCACAATTTCTATAAAATTTTACTTTTTGGAAACTTTCTTAGATTTTTTATTTTAGAATATTTCAGAATTCATATTCAGAATTCAATAAAAATTCTGAGAAAGTAATTTTCAGAATACAAATAGATTTTCTCAATTTTTGACGCTTAGTATGTTTATGGTTATTATTAGGGTTGGAAGATCTTGAATCGAATTTTCTAAAGAAATTATTCTTTTGCATCCGATTCTCGAGCTTTAGGATCGATGTATAACTTCGATTAATTCAATAGTTACTTCAAATAATTCAATATTTTGTAAACTTAATAAAAAGATTGATCCTTGACGGATCGATTTTCTGACAAATCGTACTTTAAACTTTCGTCCAAAAAATGTACTGAAAGAATCGCCCCCATCCCCAGTTATTACATGCGATTTGTATTCATTGATAAAATCACATAACCATTTGCTCCGAATCATTTATTCGAATGTTCGGTTCCGGAAAGAACTGTCAAGTTCCACGACTATATCACAAGAAAAATTGCGCTTTTTCAAGACTAAAGACCGACTGCAGAGCCAAGAAATAAAAGCGGAATGTATGTGAGGTGAGAGGATTCGCAGTGGATACACCGGAAAATACGTTTCCCGCTCGCTCGCCGAATATTCGCAGGGGATATTGGCAGGAAAGAACGCTTTTCATGGGAGCATACCTATGCTCGTACAAGCGGAAACGCCTTGCATTATAGGCACTTCACGAAGATTAAAAATCCAAGAAAATATTTCCTATCCTGAGTTACGATCGCGTAATATGCACCTCCCTCTTGAATGCACAAATCTTTTTCGTTAACTCCGTGATCTTGCAAGATAATGGAAAGGCTTGCAATTGGAAAAAGAGAAAAGTCTTTCCTGCTAACTAAGAGATAAATTACATTTTAAAGTTCTTAACTGTATAATTACTATTACGAAATATAAAGTTCAGATTTTTTGCGGTTAAGTTCAAGACTTGCACAAAAGCAATTAACTTTTAATTAATGATATTGATTAAAAACTATTTCACAAGAAGAGTGAAGTTTTCCCGAAGATTAAAGTTCGTTCGAAATATAACGTTCGTCGGACAATCGAAGTGGGTCTCCCATACGTACCTTAGCAGGATCTTAACGTGACATTCGCGATCTGCCTTCCCACATGCAGCCAAATTACGTGCTATACGTTCCCGTAAATGAAAGAGAATGACCTGCCACGTGAAGTCCAATCCTTTCGCGAGACATGGTGAAATTGGCAATTATTTATCCGGAAATGCTTCCGGTGTGGAACCGCCGCAAAGACACGGTGGCCAACTAATTGCCAATTTCAGAGCAGTAGGATTTACCCGGTGAGAGCAGCGTAAACACACCGACAAGCCCCGCGTTGTAACGCGCGTGCAACGCGTATAAATTTAAACGCCTCGAAACGCATTTTCATGTTGCCCGTATCAATAACGGCAACTTGTGTCAGTCGACAAGTCAAGCCGGGATCAGATGCTATCGGTTAGCGGGACGAGTACGTCAACGTCGTTCGCCGCGCCACAATGTCGGTTCGACGTGCGATGAAATTATTAGTGACAATAATTGATAGTCGGCGATATCGATGCGCGTCGCTCACGCGTGATCAGAGCTCTGCTAAATTATTTCGTTACACGGGGATGCCCCGTTCGGTCCAAGTTACCCCTCCGCTCGATACGTTTGCTATGCATACAACGGCGGTCGGGCGCTACGCCGTGTCGCGCCAGGTGCCTCATAATTTCGCCGCGGACGCGATCGTTCGTTCGGCACACATACTTTTCGCATTCACCTTCACTTTGCCTGAATACACACCTACTGGTTCCTTCGTTGCCTGCGCCAGCGGATCTTACATACGCGTACGTGATTCGCGTCTTCCCCGAGAAACGCCGCGTTTCCCCTGCGGGGCCTCGAAATCACGACTTCCATCGGGTTTCTAACTTGGGACTCGCTTAAAACGCGTACGTGCCCGTAGCTCTTTCCATCGCCGACATTACGACGCTTCAGACTCGTATCTCATCGCGTACGATCACGTTCGAGAACTCTGGGTATCCTAGTGAGGGACACTCTCCCGGTCCAACAAAAATAAATGATTCCACCCGCCCTGCTGTATTAGGACGTATGTTCCAAACAACGCATACGATAGCATAGTATACGACACTCTGCCGAATATACCATGTGGAAACTATTTTTTGCTTCAAATGTATATTGTCATTTGTAAAAAAAATATACATGTATAAATAAGAGAATATAGACCGATGTGTGAAAACACAACTAATAAAAGAAAGGGCCTATTCGGTCATTAATGGATCTTGTGCTAACATTTCTTGTGTGATTTTATTATCTTACCTGACTACACCTTTTTCAAGTTTATCGAACTGCCCATTGAATAAATTTCTGGTCTTGAAACACAGTTATAAATTGAACCAGAATAGTAATACAATATTAAACTGATAATCAATTTAATAATGCTAACAAGCAACCGTTATATATCCCTTTCCTCTCAAACAGTGTAAAGAATTTTTCTTGCGAAAAAATACCTCAGCCAGAAATTGAACCCGGCCTTTTCGGAGCGGGTGTCTTAACCACTTCGACCACTGAGGCATGTAAATCCCAGGGGAGGTCGACCCAGGTTCGATCCCTAGTTGAGATGTTATTTTTTTCGCAAAAATTCTTTACAGTATTTGGGAGAAAGGGAATAATAAATGCGTGTTTCAAGACCAGAAATTTTTTGACGCGCAGTTTGATGAACTTGAAAATGTATTAAAATGTATGTAAATCTCACACAAGAAATATTAGCACAAAAATCCAGCTGTGACCGATTATACACATGCAGAAAAAAATGAGTATCAAATCAACAATTCATTGTTTCATATATAAGCAAAAATATAAAATCTTCTTGAAAGAATTTGATAATCTTAATCAGAAATAATTTGCTTACGTAAAGAGAAAAATTTTCTCCATGTAAGCAAAGTATGTCTGTTTAAGATTATAAATTCTTCCAAGAAGATTTTATATTCTTGCTTATATATGAAACAATGAATTGTTGATTTGATATTAATTTTTTTTCTGTACATATATTGTACTAAAAAAGGTATTTTTCGTTACATTTCAAGAAGTTACATATCGATACTTTACCGAAATTCGATCGTAATTCCGGGAAGACGCGCAAAGGAAATCGTACAAACTTGGATAACATCGGAACTTTGACACCCCGCTAGAGTAGGAAATTGCAAGCTGGTCGAGTCATCTCGTAAACGGATACGATGCAAGTGTATACAGGCGTGGCTGCTGAATCTAAAAGTTCAGTGATAAAAATCCAACGGATTATTGCACGAGAAAGTTATATCCGACTTTGTTTACGACTGGATTTTGTCGAATAAAAGTAAAACTCGATGCGCTCGGTAATAATGATGTTGCTGCGGTTATTCTACTTAGTTATGTGCTTTTAATTCGACAAACCGCAATGCTATCATTACGTTCACGCGAAACTCTGCGGTTTAAATCGTAGTACAGGCGCGAGCGAAATAGCAAATTTGCTTATTACAAAAATGATTTTGAGCGGTAATACATATATACAGCTGTAGTCATAGATTTAATCTTAATCGATAAGCGGGCTTGTCCTGCGTAAGAGCACCTATGTAATTTCAGCCTTCACGGTTCACTTTTCATTCCACTGAAATTTCATACGCATCGCTAATTAGAAACCAGTCACCGTGGTCCATAAATTACACAAAATTATATGCGCCCCTATCAATATGCGTCGAAGTATAAACACGTGTAATTATTTTGAAAAATAATTGCACGTGTTCAAAAATGGATATAAAATCTATTAAAAGTTAAGCGAATCTTTAGAATAACTAATCGTAACGTTTGATAATCACGTTTGTTTGTTTGATATCAACATTGACTCATAAACTGTGATATAATTTGTTTGATATTTACACACACGCGATAATGATATATTTTCACATTTTCTCTAACATTATCTATCGAGCTATGAGCGAGCACGCGCGTGTGTGTTAACAGCGTGTAATTTTAGGAATTTGTAGGCGAATGGGTCCTCGGTTATTTCGATTGTTGCTATCGCTAATGAAATTGAGTTGGACGAAATTAAGGTCAGCATATCGTCGGAATCCATCGCGTGCGCGCGCGCAAGAGTCTTGAGTTTCGCGTATACATATATAACTCGACGAATTGTTCCGCGGGAACGGAGACAACTATGTCGATCCGCGCGGCGCATCAGTATGCATGTATGCCGCACGACTACGATTACAGTACGACGACGGGATGGGTCGAAGAGCTGGAAATTGAAGAGGTAGGGAGGAGAATATTTGAACGTCAATGAGTTTACCGTACCACGTCACAAACGTTGGCCAGTTTACAAATCCGATAATGCCAAACGCCACCGATGACGCCGCTGTTTATGGATTATTACGGCAATATGCATTCGGGACGGGCATCGAACCGGCGAGCAAGATGGACGTGCGCTTGTTGCGTAATTTCAGAGCCGCGGTTACACACAGATGCAGCAGGCTGAATTCCGCTTCGCGGTGCGGCGAGTTTTCCTGCCGTATTCGCGTCACCCAGGAGAAACGCCCTCGTCACGATCCCACTAATCCTATCGATTTCATCTCCCTTTCGCCGCCACATTCGTCCACGGTATAGCGCAAAAAAATTCCTCGCTATTGGTAAATCGTTCTGCGCTCCTTAATCTGATTTTCTCCTGCGCAACCAATAGACAGGAATTTATATCGAGCCTCGGAGAATTCCGAGCGGACTGCTCGCTCTCTCGCATTTGATTCGATCAGACAGTGGAGGGAACGTTCCGTGTACATCCCAATAGATAACTCACACACGAAAACAATTCTCCCGTACACATATTTCTACGATCGGACATGGGCAAGCGTACTTGCGCCTAAAGTGTATACAACAAGTACATTCGATTCAACGTGGTTTAAAAATAATTTGTCATCGATAAGATAATCGGATAAGAGTACCTCGGCGCGAGAAGCTAACGCGGTCGGCCGGACTAGAGATATTAAAAAAAAAAAGATACGAACGCATACACCGTTCATAATTTTGTCGTAAAATTTATTCTGTCCTGTCTCTCAAATAATGCGATGTAATAACACAAAATGTGAATTTAATGTATGAATTTAATAAGGCGTAAATTAAACGTAAACATAATAGGCCAAATTGACATAGCGGACTCTGAACTTGTTGAAATAAAACGGCAAAAAAATTCGGCACGTACAATCCGCTCTGAATCCACGGAGTAAAACCGATTTCAAACGGGATTATGCAAAACCGATTTAGTAAAGGCTATAATAGTAAAAGACCGTACGAGGCGGAGCTGATAATATGAGGGACGAGCGAGGAAGTGCATTGTCTTGTTCAGGTCAGGAAGATTTCTGCAGCTCGGTTTTTCAGATGTCCCTTCCTTGAGAAATTCGAACGGGGGAAGCGCAAGCTCCGTTAGATATAAAAGCTGTTCCCAGCGAACAATGTCACGCGTTAATTTGAATAATTAAATGAACACTGCGTCAAGCGAAAAGGAAATAAATCGCGCGCTGCGCTTGTCGCTTGTTGTTGTTAAAATAACGTTTATTCGCAGAAAAATGTATTCGCATTAGAAAATAAGATAGCGTTTCACGTTAAAATTATTGCTGCACTTAGATAACTTTTTATGAATATTCATGTATTCAAAAAATCCTTCGTTACATCGCGTTACACACACACACACGCACACACACACACACACACACACACACACACACACACACACACACACACACATTTATATTTATATTATAATGATATACTATCATATACATATAAATTTTATATAAATTTATATAAATTTTTCCTTTATTTTTTTTGTTTTACCTATTTTAATGATATCTTCGAACGTTTATAATATTTTCAAGGCTTCTACTATGACATATGAAAACTTTATTATTAGCTATATGCTATAAAATGGCCAGATGAAAAGTCCAAAGCCCGTAAAACTGCGTGAAAGTACCGACGTCACTCCCGTCATATGCACGTAGATACGGGTGATTTATTAGTATGTCGAAACACCTTAACTTTTGGAGTAATAGCTTTCGTCGCATCTCGCTACGTGCGCTGTTTTATATCAAAAAGGCCGTTACATAAACGACATTAGCTGCGACCATTATTTCAAAAATAAGGCATTACTCCTCGAGAAACGTTAATATTCGAAAATATTGAAGAGGAAAAAGCATAAATTACAAGTTGTGTCCCAAAAAATTTCAACGAGCAGTATATTTCATTATCTTTCGTTTCGCGGCAACATATTATGTCACACGGGTAATTATTATGTATTATTATATCAGTTAATTAATACGTAACAAGCTACATTGGGAAATGCAAGCTCAATTGCAATGCCGCAGTATCATATTCGTGCTTCTCTTCGTTTTGCGAAAAACAAATATTGAAATGGAGCTTAGGATGTAATCACGTAAATCACTGGGAAACGATTTTGAACGGGAAATTCTTTGCTACCTTTTTCATTTTTTTTTTCTTTTTTGTGCTGCTACTAAATCTTGGGTTTCAATCTCGCGCTTATCTCTGTCGATCCATGAAACGTCTTTCCCGAGCACAAAATTATCTTATCGTCTGCAAACATATGCTTCCCTCCTAAAAGTCGGTATCTCCGAGTGTAGATATTACTGTGTAAAAAGATAAATATACATACAAGGTAACTATGTGCATCAGAGATCGATATACCGGCGACTTATCGCGCGCGCCGAGTTCGACTTTACATTTGACTTATCGGAAGGGTTACTTATCTTTCCCAAATAGCACACCTCCTTCACAAACTTTGATTATCAACTTGATCGTTCTATCTATCGCTGACTGCACGTTTAAAGTCATTTGAAACATTACTGTTGCGCACGACAAATTACTCGTGGCAAACTTCCTATATAAAAGAAAGTCGTGTTTGTGAGCCTCAAGTTTCCTCTACGTGACTTTTTTATTTTTATGTAAATTATTCGTAAAGTTGTTTCACCTCTGTCTTACGTTTCAGAGACTTTCTTTTCGGTTGCATTGCGCGATACGATGCACTCCACTACTTTTCTTTGGGAAGCGAACTAACAACTACTTGATATCAACCTTCCAAGTTACATGAAGATCTCCAAGAAACTACTTTCGTAAAAGTTTCACCGAGTAAGGGAGAATCGAAAATCGGTGCGAGCAAAGTACATTCTGCATTCTAGATGCGCGTATATGCATGCGTGCGTAAGTGCGCGCGTACATGCGCGTATTCAAAATGTATTAAATTGTAGCAAATTCGAGCAACAATCGCATCGATAATGGTTAAATCGAACGGAATGAAAGCATTAAAAGGAAAAAAATTACGTTTCGGAAACAATATCTCGAATGGAATTCAGAAATTATCGCTTCTCGAGGCGCAAAAAAAGAATTCATACACGTCAGAGCGAATTCAAAGAAATAACTAAACGAGGTAAAATCGTATGAACTCTAATGAAGTGTCTGTCAACATCCTTGCTACAGACTGCAATATGACTCAGTACTGTCCGGCAAAGCAATCCGGTCTTGTGGCAACACGTCCGAGGTTTAAAGCGGGTAGCCACCAAATGAAATATCGATCGGCTTTGTCGCGGCGTGCGTATACTTTTGTAGAGAAATGGCGCACATTATTTACAGATGATGCCTCCGCAGAATGAGCAATAATCGTGCTTTGCTAAATGGTTAGCTGCACCGCTGTTCGTCGGAAATACATCAAAGTAAAACTATCGGCTTTCGCATTTAATTGGAAATACGGAATGCAGTATGAAAAAGACACGCCGCTCTTTTCACGTTCAATCTCATTTTTTTTGCGGAAGAACTGAGGTTTGAATTATTTACTACGCTATATGCGAGTATAATTGATTAGATGTTCTAACGGGCTGCAAAGGATTGGTATAATTTTTACGCGGAGAGAAAAAAAGAGTTTACAATATACTCGTATATGAAAGTCAAAAACTCTTTTTCAATCACGCGCATCTTATAAGAGGAAAGAGAAAGAAAGAAAGAAAGAGAGAGAGAGAGAGAGAGAGAGAGAGAGAGAGATGGAGAGAGACGATACACCTTGGAGACAGAATTTGCTGCTACAGAATTTCCATCTCTAGATTCGTTTGCAGATTCGAAAGTTTTTCGGAAATTCCCCGAAGCGATAAGGGGGCGGCGGTTACGATTTGCCGTTTCTATGTGTATGTGAAAACCGTTACGTTGACTACATATATAATATACTGAACGACACGTAACTTTCGGGGAAAGTTTAATAACGTTCGGGAAGATTGAAATTAGCCGAGCATCAGGGGAGAGCAACTTTTGCGCGTGTACGAATTTGCAAATATCCTCACGGCGTAATACGCATATTATTATGCACAACAGTTTGGATCTGGTAGACCGCAACCTTCTGAGACGTAAATGCGTTATTCCGGCAATAGCGCAAATTCCGGGGAAAGCCACTTACGACGAATAATCCCCCGACCGCTCGACTAAACCTCGATGATACCGCGATAAACTCTCGCTTCGCGGCTTCCGGCATTGTCTGACATGCTTATTAACAAAATGGTTAACTCTTCCTACGTGACCGCAATTAAACGATCGATTGCGCGTATATACGCCCGTGTCGCTGTCGACCTGTCGTCGTCGTCGTCGTCGTCAGGCTGGCTATCCCGGCCGCGACACTCGATATTCCTCTAATGGCATACCGAAACGTCATGCAACGCAACGCCCGCGCCGCCGTCGGGATCGGTATCGCGGCTGTTCAATGTCCCGTGAAAATTGCGCTTAATACGCGGAATATTCATCCCCCCGCCAGCCATCGTCGGAGTCACATCGGTATAATTTTATCGAGCCGGCCCGGGAGACTCTGTCTTTAATATTCCGCGCGTCGCAACGAGGCCGCCGCACGCAACTCCGCCAAGTTCGGAGATGATAAAAACGCCCGCGACACGCACTCGCCCGTCCGCCCGCCGGATCGCCGCGTGCACACATTTACGTGCGCACATACTCGCGATATCGATCAATATCTATAGCGATATACATATATTATTGTCCCACGGTGCCCTCTTCACGATAGACCGCGCTTCGTTTTTTTGACGCCTATATTGATCAATCCCGCAGATGGATCCATTCAATAAACGCGGAACAAAAGCATTTGTCATCCTTATCTCGGAGAGACTTATTCCTAGCGCCGCGAATTCATCACGGCAATAAATGTCGGAATAAAACAAGCTAATTATGCCGTTTGTCGTGCACGACGAAGCGCATTGACAAATGCAGCCGGAATTGTATTGCGATGATATTAATTAATCTGAATAAAGGTGAAAAATTGGTGGCTTTTTTTGAAGTAAGCAAGAAACAAATCTGGGTTAATACGTTTTACACCATTATGTCATAGAGGGAAAGCGTCGACTGATAAATGGAGCGTAATGGTAAGAAAACGCGAAACAAATCAATAACGTTACGCTGCAAGACATGCAAATGCTCGTATGAATATTCATAATCATTACTAGTGCTCGGAAACATTAGGTGATCGAGTAGTTCGGACAGTTCGAACTTTAAGATCGA
>QKQZ01044563.1:0-13115 GCA_003595255.1 Solenopsis fugax | reverse complement strand
ATCGGTGCATCAGATGCCCCAGCCACCACCGCCGCAGAGCCAGCAGCAGCAGCAGCAGCCGCAGCACTCGTCCTACGACGCGACGGTGTTCGCACAAGATGACGCCGCGAGTACCGCGCAGTACACGAACCTCACTAACTCAGTACAGCCGATGAATGCGACGGTGGTGCAGCAGATGCAGGGCAAGCTCGAGCCCTTCTCGGAGCTGCTCAGCGGCAGGTACTCGTACTACGGTGAGATGCACGATCCGCAACACGAGCAGCACCACGGTACTTACGGTACTCACGGCACGGCCAGCAAAGTCACGGAAATGATCGAGCCTGGTCAGGTCACTGGCGAGCAACAGCCTGATGGCACGTCCGAGGACTGCGACGAGAATTTCGGCGAGATCATCAAGAAGTCCATGGTGGAGACCGTGTCTGCCTAGGATGAAGGAAGCCTACCTCGCGATGGATATGTCCAAGATGAATACCGGAGACGCTCAATGCGCGACGAATAGTCGCCGCTGGTCTCTTCAGAATCGAAAGTCTTTTCTCGTCCGCGCGACAAACACAAGACGAGGAACTCGGTCCTCGACGCTCGACAGTCCGTTTTCCTCGAGTCCTTCGTCCAGGACCGTTTGAACGACGGACTCCGTTGAAGGCGCGGGACACTCGACGTACTTCGTAAATGATGTTAGTCGATTCTTTTTAAAGCCTCGAAGATCGAAATCCTTCGGATCTCTTCCAATTTTGCGATAATCTCGAAAATGAGGACTTCGAGGACAATCTAGATGGATGAAGTTGACAGTTCACTCTATCGTGTGAACAGGGGTGAAACACAGTGCCCTCCGAGGGAGATGAAACATCTCCTGGGGCCAGAATACCGGGTTTTTGAGAGATCTCGTTCAGAGATTGTTAGGGAATTTTACGGCTACGACGTATGCGTCCGCCCGGGATGGAGAGACTCACGACGTCATCGTCGGCGCGATCCTCAATCCTGAGAATCGACGAGCCAGTCGAGTCACTTCGCTGCACGAACATTTCCCGAGTTTACAATCCGCTTACTTTTCGTTGCAATTGAAGATTGCTTGCTACAACAGTGGGCTAAGTCACATTTTAAATACCTGTTATCTCTAAGTGATCATTTTTTACTTACAGTTAACAATACCGCTATTTGTGCTTTACACACAAGCGGAATTTCAAAACCTATTTAACAGAAAATGTGGAATGAATCTTCCGGATTCTCGAATCTGAGACCTCACTACAAAGATACAATCCCTACTAAATATAAGGCTAAAGCTTAGTGCACAATGCAATAGGAAATAAGGGACAGCTCAATATGTTGAATAAAGGATGCTTTATATGTTTTTCTTATTTAACATATTTGCCCTGTTCCTTACTACCTGTGCTTTTCATTGTGCTTTAGGCTGAACCGTTTTCGCATGGAACTATTTACCATTTCCTGTTACCATCCGGTCTATCTTCTGAATGCTTTAGAATTCATTTTCTTTTTTTTACGACAAGTGAATAAGCTCACTGCTGAAACAAACCCTTCAAGAATTGATTCTCGTTTGCAATGTAAGTGCGGACAAGTGCCGGAAGATCGTAAAGTTGAGTGGCTCCGGCGCAGATTGACGACGATGTACGTTGTACGAGACAACGACGGTGACTTGGAGCCTGGAAGGTCTCGTAAAAGAGAGACCTCCGAGCTCCGAGATTCCCGTCGGTAATCTTCAAGAGCGATCCGTGAGAGCAATGATAGGAAAAGATTTCAACGAGGTTGTGACCAAGAAATAACACATGGGATCAGCTTATAGATTGCAGTTTATAATACCTAACTTTAAGCGTAAGGGCGACCGACCAGGAGCGAGTCGCGTGTCCTTTTAGGCGAATCTTGAGTCAGGGACTGCGTACGCGAATAATGTATCGATCTAGAGCGAATCTGCGCTCGCTCTAATTCGAGAGAATCGTTCTGGAATGCACACAAACACACACACTAACATGCTTGCGCACGCGCACGCATGCACACACACACATATACACACATGTACACACAGTTGAATTTTGAAGATTTATATCATTTATTATTGTATGCAATATAAAATAATATTGCCTACAACATATTGTATATCGAAATTTATATACCTATATATACAAATATCGCGTATCTGTATTCAATATTTTTATATCCGAATTTATATAATATTTATATGAATTTTCTCATATAAGTACTATATACATATTTAATAAAAATATGTGCAATTTATTTAATGTTTTATAACGAAATTTATTAAATAATCGATTAGATTGAAGTTTACGTGATTGATTATTCTCAGTTTCTCATGTCCAAGCTTTTAGCGTCGAGAAACGTTGCGAAAAAAAGAAAAGAAAACTCAGATTCTGCCAAGTGCGTTGCGTCTGTCGGTGAAGAACGAAATTCCAGAGTGAAGAACTTCGAATCTCTCGAATCGTTAGAGCTGCCGAATCGCGCTTTAGAGCGGAATTTTGAGGTGCGAACGAAGCGATACGGCGTTTCGTTGATCGCTGTTTTTATCGTAGGATAATGACAGCGAGGACGACATAATGACGAAATGTAAAACGATGAAGAGCGCACGCGCGTACACATGACACATTCGTAGACGAGCGTGAAACGTGAGCGATTGTGATACTTGTGCATACGAAGACAAAAAGAAAATAAGAAGGGAATGCGAAGGAACGGTTCAACGCCAAGTTCGTAGGTTAAGAGATAAATTATATGGGACTTTTTTTACGCCGGTCAATGTAGAAGCTGCGAATGTTGTTTCCAGTGACGATCGACGATGAAGCGCGGATTTCGATTTTCTTCTCTCGCAAATTCCATGCGTGAAGATCTCGAACGTGTCGAGCGCCAGAGGAATATTTTTTCGAAAAAAAAAAAAAAATGCACGTTTGCTCTCTCGCGCGGAGGGCCGATCCTTTATATTTATAATTATGCATGTGTATAAAAAATGAAATATATATAAAATTACATATAAAAATATATTTTAAAATTATATAAGTACTTTACGGAAAATATAATGTATTTATAGGAATGTATACAATTGTTGTTTCTTTATTTTTATAAATAATATTATTTCGTCACGATCAGGAATCGCGGAATGGTCAGACAATTAATTTAATTGTTCCAAATGGGAAGTTAATTTTATATACGTTGTCGGCACACTACATCATGTGTTTTCCCAAATGATATTTCTATAATTATATATACATATATATACATATATACATATAGCGACTATTCTAGAGCATACTTTTGTAACTTGGCGCTCGATACATTTGAAGTTCTCCATTTTAAATTATTCAACACATTTGTAACTGATATTACGGTGCCTACGTAATTATATACGACTTTAGAGTCGCGCGATTATATCTCCGCCCTGAACGAAGAGGTGCGGAGGTGGGTTGAAATTTGGACGGACGCGAATACACATGCGGCGTGGGAGATTCGCGACGAGGAAGGGCGAAGAGGAAGCTCAAGAGAAGGGGGAAGTGGGAAATTCGCGCTTGAGGCGACAGGCTCGGCTCTTCGCGACGTAAGAGGAACACGGGCTGAGAGGAAGAGAGACTCGTGAGAGGACACACAGCACTACCATCACGCCAACTAAACCTTTTTGCACCACCCGTCATCCTCCAAACCGAGAAAATAAAAATAAAATAAAAAAAAAGAAAACCCAATCAATCGTACTCCCCGTAGAAGACATTTCAAGAGAAACGGACCTCTCTTTAGCGCATCCCGGGACGTTGATCGCTGTGTCCACGATTAATCGAAGCACTTATACATAAGCGAAGCGTTAACGATACGACGATAGTATTAAATTTATACACACGTGCGTAAACAGACAAACGAAACAAACACACATATGCAAAAACACACGTACACGTACATGCATATAACACTCGAAGCCGGACGTGTCAGTTCCCGAGGTTTGCGAGGCACCCTTTTTCTTCTTCTTTTTTTTCCTTTTTTTTCCTTCTCACTCCCTGATCGCGCTGGCGTACCTCACTGTGTTCATCATCGTCGATGATCGGTGCCTAATAAAACGAGCGAAAGGTAGAAATCGCTGATTGATAGAGAGAGAAGAAGGGAGAGAAAGGTGACGAAGCGTTTCGAAGAAACGCGTTGGATGGGGTAAAGGGGTGAGGGTGTATCCGAAACGCGAGAGGGATGTGACACGTCCGCACGCGTGGCATTGAAGAAAAAAAAAAAGGAATAAACATATAAAAGATTATACACGTATGTAAGTAACTTTTAGAGTATTTGAGTAAAAAAGAGGCATACATAGTTGATAGTGTTTTATTAAATGTTGTGAAAAACGTCTCTCGTCTGTCTGTCTGTCCGTCTATCTGTCTGTCTATCGTTTCAGTCTCTCGTTTTCATGTTCTTGGCACGCGTTTAGCGATAAAAGCGGCTGAAGCTAATCATTCTCGCGAGGATGGTGAAATTTGAGGACTTAGGAATTTAATGTAGCAGAAATTCGTTTTCTTAAAAGATAACTAGTTATCTTAATTATTCACACCAGGAACTGAACAGCCGCTTTTAGCGATAAGTGTGTGACCAGAATGCCTGTATGTTTCATGGTTCTTTTCTTTTTGTTTGACAGAAGCCTAACATTCCAAAGAAAGATACTTTTATCCAGCCTTGTTATCTGTCTCATCCGTCTCATTCTGACACTTTCATGATTTCTTTTTTTCCTTCTTAAGGATATCATACCGGGTCACCCTTGGTGATAACTTTAGAAAGAGCTGTTTTATATCTGTATAACTTGCCCATCAAGGGACTTTGGGATTAGGGGTTCTTTTGCTCTTTTAGATTTCTCTTTGTGATATCCTGGAAATAATTCGAGTTGTTCCCCATTGTCTTCTCTGGTAAACTTTCGATAAAATCGAGTCACATGTACGATGAGGGTATTGAACTGGGAAACATATAAGATATAGGGTCTCTTTCCCTACATATATATTTTCTAGCACTTTGAGTGGATTTAGCAGGAGAGTGAGACAAGAAAAATATGAGGGTATCTGTTTTTTACTATCATCCATACTGTCACCGTTGCGCATCTGACCTACGCGAGAAAAGAAGAGATCCCTATGTATTGCTTTTCTCACCCTCCTCGTTCTGTCAGGGAGAGATATAAGGCGAGTTTTTTAATTCATCGATTGATCAGTTACATTATGCGCAAATGCAACTTTGATCTGCAAAAGTCTTATCTATAAAAGCTGTATTTGCGCATAATTAATCAATGAATTAAAAAGTTCGCCTATATATAAATTACTGAGTCTACATCTTCTATGCTTAGATTTCACTGACTACAAGTCCGCTTGTCAGACTACAAGGCTGCTTTCATAAAGAGCCGAGCACCATTCCTGATGGTTCTTTAAAAGAAAGTTGTATCTCCTTTAGTTTAATTATTTTAAGTAACTTGAGTTAATCATTTTAAATCAAGTTTAATTATTTTAAATAACATTAAACTTTCTAAATAACTTTTAAATAACTTAATTATGTTTAAGTAACTTTAATCTAACTCAAAATAACTTTTAAATTTTTAAATAAATTATTGAATTCCGAAGAAATTCCGAAGAAATATTAGCTTGTTAGTGCATCAATATTATCTTTTTATATCATTCGTTGGTTTAGATTATTATTGTCACTTTGAATAAATAACATTCGCATCATTTGCATGATATTAGAAGCCACTCGTACAAAAAGAATACAATTTACGAATACGCAAACGGGAGCAAAGAATAACGTTTGCAGAAGAAAAATTTAAAAAAAATAGTGTGACGTTCTTCAATTTTTTGCGGCACATTTAAACCAGTCTCTTTTCAACGAACGGGTCCAGAAATGGAGAGGTTGCAGAGTCATAGCAGTCGTTCTATTCTCTTCAGAAAGCGTCAACAAAAATGGCAAAGTGGTATAGCAATTCTAAACATGGTGCGTGAAATCTCTCTCTTTCTCTTTACGGGCGTTGGACATAGAACACAACGAGAAACCTTGAAGAAAGCAGATCCTTGGACCAGTGAGATAATAATACTTCATCGTCATGTTGTAATACAGCAGAAAATGCAAAAGTTTTTAGAGCAAAAGTATATAAAAGATCGACTTTTATTTGCGAAAAATTTTTATACGAAAAGATTCTTGAAGTTACAAACTTGATTTATGCTATTTTAATTACTTTATTAAAGGTGTCGTAATTTTTTAATATATTTGAAAAACTTCTCTTCAAAAAAATTTAATTGTATTTATTTTTCTATTTATTCTTAATTTTAATTGGTGATAAAATTTAAATTAAACTTTAAAAAATAAACTTGCAATTTTTTATGATTTAATTTCCTACAATTTTTTAAGTTTCTTGTCTCTAAATATTCGAACAGGATTTTTATTATTTTCGTAATTATAACTATTTAATTTTGCAACTTGCTAATGTCAACATTAAAATATCATCGTTTTGATAAAAAAATCGATTAAATATTTCTTTAAAATTGTCGGAAAAATTTAGATTTTTCATTCCCGAACAAGAGACTCCTCGCGTCTTTAAGATTTTTTCTCTACAATTAGGCTTCATTTCGAACACTTAACCTTAATTGGTAAGGACATTTAAATTTAATTTGATTACCTCAAAAATGTCTGACGTTGCTATTTTCTTTCTAGAATTTAATTACTTACAATTTTCTAAGTTTCTTCACTTTAAATATTTGAACAGAATTTTTATTACTTCCGTAATCATAACTATTTAATTTACAACTTGCTAATCTCAACATTAAAAAATATCAAGGTTTCGATAAAAAAAAAATCTGTCGATTAAATATTTCCTTAAAAGTGTCAGATAAAAATATTTATATTTATCACCCCGAACGAAAGCAAACTCGTCGCGCCTTTGAAACTTTTCTCCAAAATTAGATGCCATTTTGGATACTTAATTAGTGAAGAAATTTAAATTAAATTTGATTACCAGAAAAAGTTTGAAGTTGCAATATTTCTTTTTAAGATTTAATTTCCTACAATTTTCTAAGTTTCTTCACTTTAAATATTTGAACAGAATTTTTATTACTTTCGTAATCAGAACTATTTAATTTTGCAACTTGCTAACTTGAACATTAAAATATCTTATCAACGTTTGGATAAAAAATCTGTCAAATAAATATTTCTTTAAAATTGTCGGAAAAAATATTTATATTTTTCACCTCGAACGGAAAAAAAAACTCGTCTTTAAGATTTTTTCTCCAAAATTAGGCGCCATCTTGAACACCTCGGCATCAGGCTTTGCGGCTCATCGATCCGTCCCTGAGTACCCTCACCCAAACAAAGCCGAGGGAGCACCAGGGAGCACCTCCGTTACAACAAATGGCGGGTACCGTCGTAAGTACCTGCTCCCCCCACCCCGTGTCTCGCCCATGGTGGGAAAAAGTCCGTCACACACCGGCACACATCTCCGGCGTGACGGTGGTTGCCACACAGTCGCACACCGAGGTCCGGCTCGCGAGGGAAGCTCCGAACGGCTGACAATTTTCCCGGCGCGTCGCGGCTCACGCGCGCGTCCCCCAATCCCGCCTTGGTTTTTCCTTTCGCAATCTGAGGAGCGGGGACCCCCTGGTGCATGGTGGTCCCCCTGTCCCCCTTCCCCTGTACCATACCGTATCGTACCGTACCGTGCCGTTCCGTTCGCGGGGAACGGCACTCGCTCGCGCGCCCGAAAGAGAGAGAGAAGTCGCCGCCCGCCCGTCCGTTCGTTCGTGTTCGTTTGCGAGCGATCCGTCTCGACGTAGCAATACCCGAAGGTATCGGAAGTGCAGTTTTGGAGGATCGCACAGTGGATCGTGACGTGAGTGAAGTTCCGAAGGGAGGCTCGATGCGAACGAGAGGAAAGGAGAATGGGAGAGAGAGAGGGAACAGCAACGATGTGCTCGGAGGTGTCGTTGACGTTTGGTGTGTCAGTGTCCTCTCTCGGGCTCTCTCGCGCCCGCACTTGCCGCATTGCTCTCCGTCTCCCTCTCTCTTTCTCTCTTTCTGTTTCTCTCGCTTGCTCTGGCTCTCGCGAGAGTGCGTACGAAGGAGCGCAACTCCCAAGCAGAGTCTCAAGTACTCCGCAAGAGTACTCCGAGACTGTATAGTGACTATATGCCACCGATAGAAGCATAGTTTGTAACTCCTAAAATCCAAAAGTACTATTGGTGCTATTCTTCTCGGATCCCTGCAGCTGTTCCTCTCTTTCTTCGCGTGACACAGGATATCCCAACCTGACCATTATAAACCTATGTCCCTAGAGATCACTATAATCTCTATCACTCGCTCTATTCATGTAACTTCTCTTTTCTTCCCAGAGAGTTCGATGGATATGTTGACGAACATAATCTGAAGATAATACTGTGGAACCTTAGGCGGAACAGTTATCACTCAACTATTGTTATTATTATTATAGTACTTCTTTTCTGCATATGTTCTACCCAGCAAACATCAAATATAACATAGATGTAATGTCATATAGCATATACATGTGTTATACTTGTGTTATATAGCATGATATCTATTTTATATTCAGTGTTTGCTGGCTAGATACAGAACATAAAAAAGAACAGAACAGAAAAAAAAGAAACACTGTAGTAATAATAGTTAAATAATAATTGCCCTAAGGTTCCACTGTATCATATTTAGACATTATACTGTTCTATATTACATATACTATTCTACTACTCTCTCTAAATACTATACTACTCTATTCTATACTATACTAGAGACTATTATGCTATTACAATATTCTAATCCGATTACTATAACCGATGTTATTATCATAATCTCTATTCAACTATTATTTCCATTCCTCATCATATAGTTAAATCCCTCATCATATAGTTCAACTTTTGGGACTTAAAATTTATTAAATATTTAATTAATAACTGATGTACCTGGGCTGAAGAAGGTGTATTTAATTATTTGTGTCGCTAGAGATTTAAAAAAATAAAATAAAACCCTCCAAACACATGTATGTAGGAAAATAAAAAAAGCACTATAGTAAGTTGAGTGATAACTGTCTCTCCTAAGGTTTTATAGTATCATACGTGCATTATGGTTGTCAAAACAATCACCGAATTGTTGAATAAACTTTATTAAATAGTTTTTTAAATTCTATTAAATATAGTTTCAGAAAAATAAAATAAAACTCTATTAAATAGCATTTTTTAAACTATTTTTAAAAATCCTAATCTATGTTACATTCGGTTTTTGCTGGATATACTATTATAATCCGATATCATTATCTCTAATCAACTACTGTTTCTATAATCTCTCATCATATAGTTAGCTTAAAATCGGTATCTTGCTCAAATAACAGCTGCAGTATATGCAGTGGCTGAATAAAACCCACTTAATTATTTGTATTGAGAGTTTATAAAAAATAAAATAAAATCCTATTAAATAAAACTAAACATACATATGTAAGAAAAAAGAAGATGCACTATAATAGTTGAGGGTTAACTGTCTTTCCTAAGCTTCTATCATCATACACTAAGAGAAAAAAAGTTGTAGTGGTGGCAACTATAAAAGGACAACCATACAAATTTTGTTAATAAAATTATAATATATAGTTAAGTAAACTATATTACAGTTATTGCAATTAAGTTAATAATTAAGAAAAAAATTGTAATATACTATATGTTTATAATTCTATTAACAAAATTTGTATGGTTATCTCCTTATAGTTGCCACCACTAAAATTTTTTCTCTCAGTGTAATATCATATATCATGATTGTCAAAACATCCACCGAACTGTGTTAAGTAAACTTATTAAATAATTTTTTAAAAATTCTATTAAATAGAGTAAAAAGTAAAATAAAACTATTAAGTAGCGTTTTTAAATTCTATTTAAACAAAACTATTAAATAGATTTTTAAAAAATTCTATTAGAATTTATAAAAAATAAATTAAGTGGATCTTATTCAATCCAGGTACCTCATTAATCATATTTCATATTGCATTCAACATTATCGGTATTATTTAATGCTTTACTTCCACTACTGAATCATTCATTGTCAATTATAAATTTAAATACTAACGGTTTTTCTAAGTTTCTTCACCTAAGTTTGTATCTTATTACATCATTTTCTCGAATCGTGTCGGTCATTCAACGCGCACAAATGCCATTTTAAGCATTCTTAGAGGAATATTCTAGATTTTCTAGAATGACAATAACATGTATGTTTCTCCATATCTTCTACTTTCATAGTTCAACCCTCTTTTTTCTCGCTTCGTTACGCTCGCATCACAAGAATGCAAACAAATGCAAACGTAAATATGTCCCCATGCAACAACTCTTTTTTTTTTCAATGCATTTCTATCTTTTTTTCTCTCTCTTCTTCTTTTCTACCGTTTCGAGACTACTCCAAATCCAACTGCAATCTTTACAATCATCCTTCCTCTCTTTCCTTTCCCTTTTTCGTCTCTGTCACTTCATTTTTCCCTCAAAAGTAACGTTTTGTCCCAGAAGAGGAGGACAATCGTGAAAGGAGAACAAGACACTCCTCGGCGTCGTGCGGCGCAATGCCGGATGACAGATCAGGCTCGGAGCAGCTATCACATGTAGAGTCCCCCGGGAACGTTCCCGTTTGGGGACCAGGCCTCGGCGCAGAATGACGAGCGTCGTCGGCTCGTGCTGCTGCTGCCGGAAGCGAAGCCGCGAAGAGGAGCAACGAACAGCCCGGCGACGAAGACGACGACGACGAGCGACGAGTTCGGGTCCCTCTAGCGTCAGCGGGGGGCTATGAGCGCTGACAATGGGGACGAATCCTTGGTAATTATCGTGCCTTTCTCTTTTTTTTCTCTATTGCCCCCCACGCGTTCCCCCCCCCTTCGCTTTTTCCGCCCTCCCTTCCGTCCGGGTAAACGCGTCGAGCGACTTTTCCATCCGTCATACGTTTGTACGAACTGTGTGTTAAGTTACACTTTCGCATTCCGCGTCGTTTGAGGATTTACGTAAGGGTAATGATGGCATCTGGTCTATTCTTTCTTTTTACGATTTTCCGTTTTCCTCGCATTATACCTTCTAGCGTAATTTGAAAACATTATTCCGCTTTTCCTTAACATCAAGATTGTTATCATGAGGTATCTGGGATGTTAATAAGCTTAATCAACTAATTTCATTTCTTTTTAAATTACCCAATTAATTAATTTTATTTTTTAAAACTTCTATAAAGAATTTGTAAAAACTTCATCGAATAAAATTAAAAAGAAAATTAATTAAATAGGCTTTGTTTAATCCAAATAAATTAGGTATATGATTTGAAATGTAGATTATGAAAATACTTTTACACGAAAAGTATAATTAGCGCGAGACACTGCCTCTATTTACTATTGATTTTTCCCTTTCGTGTTATTGTCAGAATTTTTCTAAATTTATCATTTTATAGATAAGATTTTTAAGCTTATCAATTTATAGATATCACTGTATCAAATTTTTTAGACACGCGCGGCTTCGAAAATATGATAATGTATTCTAAGCTCATGCCGCTCATTCTCTCCTTCCGTCTCTCTTGCTATCGCGTGGAAGGATTGTGGTTGGATTTGAAAGCCCGTTTCTGACGTAACTCGGTCACGGATCGTACGTTTTCGTTTCCGGAGGTACGACGCTTGAAGACACGATCGATAAAGACTATAGCACTGACAAAATTTATTTGCTATCGCTACTTTATTTCGCGCTAATATTATCACATCGACAATGATATTTTAATAACAGTTTCAAATAACCATGTAATAATTTAAAAATAATAATTGCAAATTGAAAATACCAAAAGAAACATAATAATTTATTTTTTTGTATAGATCGAGAAAGTTTTAAATTATCGCTCGAATTTTTTATGTCTAAAAAATAATTTAATTTAAAAAATTAACACTTTCTAAAAGGGCATTCCAGAATTTCTGCTCCAAAAAATATTCGTAAGATTCTAACAGAATTGGGAGATTTAAGATTTTTTTTGCAGCACAAGAATTTAATAATTATGAATTGAATAAAACACACCAATAGAAAAGCAACAATTATTCATTATTATTTTTCGTATCTTAGAAAATTCCGAAAAAAATCGATGTTCTTTAATTATCACTCAAACTTTTCATATTTAAAAATATGCTAGTTAATTTTTTTAACTGATGCCTACGATATTTTAAAAAGGAATTTTTGCTGCTCCAAAAAATATTTGAAGAATTTAATAATTATCAATTGAATAAATCATATCAAACAACAAACAAGAAAAACATAAATATTCATGAAATTTTTTCGGAAAATCCCGGAAAAATCAACAAAATTTTAAATTGTCGCTCGAATTTTTTATGCCTAAAAAAATAAAATAGTTTATTTTCTTTAACAGCAGCGACCTCGATATTTCAAAAGGGCATTTCAAAATTTCTGTCACTCCAGAAAGTATTTGTAAGATTCTAAAAAAATTGAGAGATCTCCGAGGTTTCTTTGGAGCACAAGGATTATCGCAAAATGCATTTTCCCATTAAATCTTCATTGAACGAAATGCCAGAAAAATCGAAAGATAATCAACAACAACGAACGGACAAATTTTCACACTCCTTGCATAATTCCGGTAAAAAGCAAAACGGTGAGAGTAAGGCACAGAAAATCTGATCTACTGCAGGTATTTCTTCTTAGCTAATTAAATCCTAGTCAAGCCGAACCGAGAACTTGACCGGCTCCGCTGAGCATTTCTATCTTCACTTCCGTCGTCGCTTTTCATCAGCGACGCAACGTTTGCAGTGCACGTGCCGCCGAATCGTTTCACGGCGTGCCTCGAAGTTGCCGAACTTGTATCTTTATTGCATATTATGCTCGCGCACGATCGTGTACTGTAAAGTGACGACGGCGGGCGGTGCGCCGTCCTTGGTTCGCCTGGCGAACTTCTCCATCCCGAGCGTTTCGCAACTCTCGGGCACTTTGTAGTTGATATTACCGCGCGGCGTTGCGCTGCTCCCTCGTACGTACGTACATAAATCGCATCGTTCGTTTCCCCAGCTGACTCTCCCTTATCTCTCGCGCGCATCGTCGGGGAAATGTCAAGGATTTCGCGCGTGCGGAGCGGGCTGCCCCAGAGCGGGCTGCCCCGGAGCG
>QKQZ01044556.1:0-10999 GCA_003595255.1 Solenopsis fugax | reverse complement strand
GGGGGAGGGGGGTCAGCAGCGTTCGTGCCACCGTTCTACAACAAGGGGTGCAGGGGGTTGGTAGTGTGCTGCAGGTTACCCTGGTGGGTAGGGGAGAGGGAGGGATTGATCAAGCCCGCCGGCAAATATCGCCGGACGACTTTCATTTTCAGCGTACTAATTATTCAGCTAGGCACGACGTGCGTGCGTTCGTTCGTTCGTTCGTTCGTTCGTTCATTCGTTCGTTTGTTTCTGCCGCTTTTGCAAATAGAAGCGCGAGCCGAAATGCGCGCATTCGGCTTCGACGGGAAATCGCACGGAGCGCCTAAACGAAATGTACCAGTAAAAAGCGGGTATTCGTGATTAATGAGCATTATCTCCGAGAATGTCGGCGACCGTCACGAGTGCGTGATTAAGCGTCGCCTATTATTTTTAAGCGCTGTCGTTGAGACAGTGAGAACCCGCGCGAGTTCTTGCGATCGGCAAAGAAGCTTGCGTGTTGATGCGCAAGAGCGCTTTTTGTTCGAGGTGTATTTCTAGTGAAAATCTTACTTTTCTTTCCTTTATGATATTAAGTGTACACATAAGTAATCCCAAGAGAAATAGAACGCGTACACATATTCTAAATTATATGGCTTTAATTTATACACAGAAAAAAAATTAATATCAAATCAACAATTCATTGTTTCATATATAAGCAAGAATATAAAATCTTCTTAGAAGAATTTATAATATTAAACAGACATAATTTGCTTACATAGAGAACATTTTTCTCTTCACGTAAGCAAATTATGTCTAATCAAAATTATCAAATTCTTCCAAGATTTTATATTCTTGCTTATATATGAATTGTTGATTTGATACTCATTTTTTTTCTGTGTATTCATATTTGGGAGAAAAAAATGTTTTATAAAAAATTTGGACTTTTAAAATTTAATATGTCTAACTGAATCATATACTAAGAGATCATATACATTTTGACTGATTATATAATGCGATTGCCAATATTCAACTTGTAATTTTCAGCTTTCAACTGATGCAGGTCATTAAACGTTCATCCACCGATTTCCAGTATCGTTTTAGTGACATCAATTAGGGAGCACACGTTAATTACTAATCGATCCGTAACGATCGAAATATATCTAATTAGCGGCCGTTAAATCGCTCGCTGATCCATAGCCAGCTGAATATGCGTTCCCAGCAAAAAGCTACTGCGATGTTAAAAGTGCCCTTTCGAAAAACCAAACGAGATTTGCTTAATTAAATCGGCGGAGATGAAAATCCGCGCGTCCCGCTCTGTCGCGCAAGGCCGCCGTACGAAATTGCAATCGGGCGAGGAAAGGGGCTGGATTAATGGCCTTGACGATGATATGGTTCCACCAATGACGGGAGTACGGTTAAAAGCGATCATTTCACCGTAATGCCGTAACGTCCTCTCGTTATTATTAATTGGCGGCTGGCAATCCGGTGTTTCGTGTCAGCGAACTGTACACTGGATTGTCGCCGATATTCCGTTCATCTGATCGAAATCGGATATCTAATTAAATTACAATAATATATCTTGGCGCGTATCATCATGCGAAGCTTCCTAGAAAACATTATCGAAAGACTTAATGAAACAATTCACCGAGACAAATGTTTGATAAAATCAACCAAAGTTTGGTTGAATAGTGATCAAATAAATTTTATAGTGATAGTTACTAAATATATAGTTGTTTTAACCAAACAATTTTGTAGTCTTAACCAAATAATTATTTTCATACAACAAATTACAAAAAGTTTTGTTAAATGTAACTAAGTTTTTGATACCAGTAACTATAAAATTTATTTGATCACTTTCTACCAAACGATTTCTCTCAGTGTATTACATCTGTAAAGTATATGTTATAATAATACAAGATACGAATAAATATCGATTAATGGCCGCATTATGATAACAGTGCTATTTTCGTTAACGGTTAACAGCTGGTAACAAGTAGAATGCGGACATAGAACGAAATAGTAAAGGCAATTAAAAGGAAACACGCGGTACGCGCGTTGCTCGCAGCAGCGAAACAATCGCAATAATTTCATTAAGCTATCAGGCAGACGTCTACCGTTTTATCATGCCGCCGTATTATACATCGGTAGAGCGTATGTATGTAAAGATACGGACCTTCACATCCATTTCTCGCAGGTACATATCCGAAGGTAGAAATAAAAATCAGATTACACGGCGCGCTGTCGGCGCCACGTTTGGCTCATTAAATTCATATAATTCATTAGGCTCCCCATCGGTGTGTAGCATCGTGCTGCGAAATGGAGGCTTCGCGAGCGCGTACGCATATTTTAGCACCTCTTGGGAGTCGAGCTAGAACGATTCGAGATACTCAACACGGTTGTGAGTGGGACTACCGTTTGCTCTCGCAGCTGGGATATCTCTAATTATCAGGTATAATCAGTTTTCCGTCCGCTTTTTCTCCGACTGAGCGAGAAATTTAATATGAATTTAATGAAAAATCCACGATTCTGGAAATGTGAGCCTTTCATTGTTTTTCCGGGCACAAGCTAATTTTTCAAGCATTTTTATTTGTTGCACGGGGTTGGAAGATAAAAATTGAGCTAATATAAATGCACACGCGAGAAAGAGGAACGCACGACGAAAAACGTGATTGCTGAAAACCGAAAAAATTTTCGTTAGATATAAAAATCCGAACGATGCATAATAACGAAAAATACGAAAATGAAATTTAAAATTCGAAATAAGAAATTGAGAAATTTTTAACGGATTAATTTATTCGGTTTTGTTCTAATAGAAACATCTATCATTTTTTTAAATTGTATGGAATATAAAAGAACACATGTTTCTCTCTTTTAATATCTTATTTATTAGATTTTCAAGCTCATTAACATCCAGAAATGCTGATAATAATAAATTAAATGTACCAACTTATTCCTTGATAATATTCTCTTTATAGAAACTTATACCCATGGAAAATAGAAAGCTCTCACGACTCGCAAATAAATAGTTGTAGCGTTGGTCATGCAGTCACGTCACACCTCGGGTTCGCCGGCGGCACGAAATTTCAGTTCGTCGTCGTAGTCGCGCCCACCACGAAGTGGCGGGACGCGATAATTGCTAGGCGCGTTGCCAATTCGCTGCGGCGCTGTTAATTGATTCCCCGGGAAATGGCCGTGGAGCGACGACTTGCCGACGACGATTTTGCACGTCCGCTGTTGGCAGATTATCATCGACGGGGTTTACGCGGAAGGGTAGCGCAAAATCTAGCGTTACCGGAATAGCTCATCCCACCCCGACGCAACCCCACGTCCCGTGAGTGCTCGCAAATACGCATGTTTCGTGCCGATTAAGAGACGGCATGTAGAAGCGACATTTACTGCAATTATTATCGGTATATTTAGTTGCGTCGTGAATTTATTGCAGACCCAGTCTTTCCAAGCACTTAGCGTAATTTCATCTACAAGCAGTAAATATTTTATAGTTTGAAGCTATGAGCCAACGTGCTGTCTATATTCGACTTGTTATTACGGGATCATTCAGTGTATGCGACGTGGCATAGTGCAAATGTCCTGATTTGAAATCGATTTTCTTCCACGGAACTTTCTTGCGTGGATGAGGGGATGATCCGGGTCTTATATAATGTCCCAGGAGACCACCAAGATAAGGGGAACGTGTATAGCGCCGACCTTCCACGGATGATGGGACGGAATGTCATCGATTGGTCGCTTACAAGAACTGTGTTGGGAAAATAACGACCTGTATATTATTTATTTAGTGGGAGATGCCGACAAAGAGCTAATAATTTTTGTTACGTTCACGTATAACAGAGGGGAAAGAAGGCAAAAGTAAAATAGTAAAGAATCCCCAATGGAATAAAAACGTGCCATTTCTGTATCGTTTCCATAAGAAAATAAAATTTCAGCAAAATGGAGTTTATATATATATATATATATATATATATATATAAACGAGTTATTTAATAAAAGATTTTCTCTTACAGTTACACAGAAACAAAAACCTTTAAAATCCGAATTTTACTCGTGTGATTGATTGCTTTTGTTCTTCAAAAATTGCACGCTAAAAAATACGATAACAATAAAAGTTATTTCAATATATTTCACAACGAAACTATTTGGGGCGAAATATATCATATTTCTCGTAAATATATCGGAACATGGCAGCGCTATAATATTTTTAACACGATCTGTTCAGAGCTTACATGGGACATGGAAAATATAATGCAAGAATATAATACGCTCTTGATGGCTTATGTGCTGAGTTTGCTACAAAACCTCATTTGAAAGTTTGATTAAAATTTCAACAGGTCGACCGTGTAACAGACAAACTCATCGAACTCGGCAGAGTTTTGTGGACTGACTGCAACAATTTTTAAAATCTGATAAGCATCCCATTTTCTGCAACGCATAAACTTCCCACTCTGCATAACCAGAAAATGAAGTCCGCTGCTACAAAATTACTATTGAATTCATGAACGTTCTGCCAATTAAAGATGCATTAATATGCTTTATTTAAATTGATATAAAATTCATATTCTATATTTCATATAAAACGCTATCATATATGTTATTATCTGGCAGTATAATGTGTATAAGATGAAAAATATACCAATAGAGAGACATCATTTTTCGAATGTAATAAAATTCTATTGAAAAAATGTTGGGTAGAATGAGCTTTAATAAAATTTAATAAACGTCATCCTATTTCGTCAAAACTCGCGCGCCGGGTTATATTTTAAAAATATTTTCAACATTTTTAAAAAATAATTTTTTCTGAGGATATTAAGTATCTATTCTCTATCATACATTTATATTGAGAATTACAATTATATTGAGAATATTTTTCATTAATTTAATGTGCACCAGAGCTTCCGCTGTAACGAGAAACTTTGTTTTAGTTAATAAATTATTTTAGATTAAATATATGAATTTTTCTGCGCAAAAAACGTAATGAAAAAACGCAACGATTTCTGCCCTTCTTCCCTCCGTCGTGCTTTAAAGAGAATAAAATACGAATAAAATACTTTACTTCCGTTTTTTCATAGAAGGCGCCTACTAGAGCATAGCCATAAATTTTAAAACATAGACAGAGTCTATAAATATTTGGCCCTATCCCCTTGGCCGCGTCTATTCTCTCTTTCTCTCTGATTTTCCTGAGTGTTGAACGGAGGCGCGAGAGTGTAGAGAATGCAGAGGCGCCAAAGAGAAGTACCATGCAACGTCCCTGGGACAAATTCTCTCTCTCTCTCTCTCTCTCTCTCTGTTCCCGACACGTGTTTCTCACTCTGGCTTAATTAAGCCGTCAGTACAAACGCGCAGCATCCAAACACGTGGCTATGTCAGATTTCGGCGTGGCGTCCTTTGCACCACACCGAAATCACGACGTGGAACCCGAGGGAAGAGACGCTTAATTCTTGTTTTCAGGATGAGTCGTTAAACCGGAAACGCCTGTCCTGGATTTTGTCGCAACCCGGTTTCCAAACGCTTCTGTTACGATACAGATTAACACTCGTTACGATTATCCTCCTCGTCGCTTCCGATTTCTGACGCCACACGAGATTAAGTCACATCCAAAAAAATATTATATCATATCTAAGCAGAAAGTTATTGAAATCACTCACGTTAAAGATTAATTGATTATAATACGTAATATATATTATCATTTATCGTTTCTCTTCTCGAATTTAATTTTAATAACATATTTCTCGACTATAATCCGGCTCATTGATTAATTCATCAACGTCGTTAATCTTGTAACATCCTTATTATATCTCTCGTTAATACCATGCGTATTCATTACATATGCCGACTAAACCCTAACTAGATCACGATAAATCCCTAAGATTTTAACCAAAAGCGCACCATTGTGTTCGCCTGAGTTAGCGGAATTACGGTCCAGTCCCGTCTTACCTTTCACGCAAACGCAATTTGTTAGTCGCGCGTCTGAGCTAGGTCCAAACAGTATCTGGGTTACACTGAAGTTTCGTCTCTATCCCTCACACGTTTCTCGCTCTGAATTAATTAAGCCGTCAGTACCAGCGGGCTAGCTGGCCCGACCACCGCGTCGTTAAGTCAAGCTTCGATGTAGCAGTTCGGTAGACCGGTAGAGACCGAAATCACAACGGCAGGTAAACATATACAATACAAACTACGGAAAACAGGAATCTCTCGCGCCGTCTTCTAAACCATAGCGCCGGTTTTGGAACCCGTCACGCCGTCGGACCCTAATGACGGCTCATTAGTGATGTGGTCAACGTCAGTGTTGAGCATCAATTTGAGTCGTTTTATTTTTTCGTTACAAATGATTACACGATGTTTATCCGTGTCGTCGGCCGAACGAAGGCACAGGGCTACGCGTAGATGGGCGATGAAGAATAGGCGACAATCGGTCTTTCCTCAAGAAAAAAACGATGACTATTATACGGATGGAATGGCGCCGTGTATCAAACGACGATTATTTATCGCCCGTCTGAAAATAATTGGCCGAGCGGAACGGCAATCAACAAATTCTCCCCTTTCTCGTATGCCAATTTTGTATTACCAACAGTCAAACAGCTTACCGAGAAATACGATAATCGCGAATATTTAATCATTTTTTTGAATATAAAAACTGCTTGTAAAGAAGGGAAAATCAATTTCAACTATAGTAATAACAATGTAAATTATACTGTTCGAGAACGACATGGATTTTACACAAATGCCAAACTCGACAATATTCTTTAGCCTGGAATTAAAAGATTAAACGTGCAAACATTTAACATATATGGTAATGCAACTCTTCAACTGTTTATTATTTCAATTTATTAAAATGTCGGATGACTAAAATTGAGAAACGGTGGCGCAACTGATGTTTATTTCATTATATTATCTCTCTCTCACGTTGCATCATTTTTCTACATTTTACCCGTAAGTAAATAATTTCATGCGTTTCCTCCCCCATTTCCCTCCGCCCTTCCGACAAAAGCTTTAACTGCTTCATAATCGTTTACGTTTTACAAAAACTGAAAAGAAAAGATATATTGCGAGAACGAAATGAAATTTTCTGGAAAATTCAACGCCGGGACTCGCATTATGTGCGCATTAATTTCCTAACTTGATGAGCTTTCATTGTTTTTATCCCATCTCACTCAATGGAGCATTATACATTTTATGCAAAATATTACTAGTTTCACGCTACAGCAACACTTTCCTGTTCATGACATTCTTCCAAAGTAATTCTCTTTCGTTAATCTACGTGCTATATATTTTCCATTCTTCTCGCTTTATGCTGCAATGTAAACGACGGATTGCAGACAGATTTTACGTTCCTTAGTACTAAAATAATATACAAACTCGAAGAAAATCGAGTGAAAGGCGGATTTCACTCGATTTTCAAGAAAACACTTGAGAGCTACAAGAATCACTTCCTCGATTACACACACGACGCGACGCGACGCGACTCAACGGTTTCGTAGCGTCGACGATATCGATTAGTTGTACTTGAGCCGATCAACTTCGACTCGACCCTCATGTTAGCACAAGAACCAGCCGTGGTTTCTTGCGCGGAGCGTTCCGCGAGGAAACAAAGAGCCAGATTTTCCACGGTGCAGTCGAGTATAGCTTTCAGTCTGGGCCCTTCCGCCTCGTGTTTCACCGCTCCAACGGGGTGTTAATGGTGCCTGAGGCCACAAGGCCATCCATCACCGCACTCGGCCTCTGTATGCTCCGCGCTGTCTACTCACGGTGTCTCCGGGCTCTTCCGTGTGAACCGCAACAATGCTTCTTCAGTTCACCGATACACTTACGTTACCATGAGCGTTACCGAGCGAGCTTTGGCATCCGCTTTCGAACTGCAATTATCAGAAGCAGCGATATCGATACGGAACAGCTATTACCGGTGTAGATACTATATGCGTCAGATACAAACGTACTCCAGCTGCGTTATTAGTGATTGCATTTGTTTGAGCTGTGTACAGCTTAGCTGCGTACACAGTACACATAATTGCGTATGCGGCAATTATTGGAAGATGCATTAATGATCGTAAGGCGTCTGTATAGTTGTAATGCGCGAAATCGCACACTGATATCATATCGTTAATAACTAAAACTTTTAACCGCTTAAATATTCCTCTGTATTCTTTAAAAAAAAAAAACATAGAAATCATATAGGAGAAATTTGAATATGAATCTGATTGTTCTATCGATTATCGATTCATTTTTGTTTGTTTTATAACATCTACCCCACGCGATTACCCAAATTCAATCAATATTTTATTTTGTAAAATGATAAGTTTATTGTATTTAGTGAATTTTTAGCCATTTTTTGACGATGAATCTAAACAATCTACAATCGTTGAAACTTGCCCAACCACATCGCAACGGTCACAGCGGATTTATTTATTTGAGAATCACATTAATTTCAAGAGGCACGAGTGAATCGTTTTCGAGAGGTACTGGTGAGCGAGGGAATGTACGCTTTATTTACGGTCTGAAAAATGCAAGCACGCGGTATGGCCATCGAGCTCCTCTTCGCCTTTTCCCCCTCTCTCACTGATCGCCTATCCCATTTCTCTTTTGCCGCGGGGGCCTCCCTTTCGGTATCGTTCCCTCGTCCTTCATTTGCCTAAAAGATCCCTTTGTCCACTCGTCTTCATCCTGCTTCACTTGCAAAATCCTCTACGCATTTTCTACCCCCTTCTTCGACCGCCCTCCCACCCTATTCGGAGTTCGCGAATGATGCCAGCCGTTTCGTCGATGAAACGACGATAACGAGATATTCGGTTTCGACGATACGGAAGTGAATTTTTCGCGAACGGAATTCGATACGTCGTACATTGAGGGCGGTTCGGCTCATTGAATTGACGTATCCACGTATCTAATATTGAGTACCTCCAATGGTCGATATTTGATCAAATACTGAGGCGTACGAAGAAAGTTAGATTAATCGTACATTTGAAATAGTGCTTTGCCTCTGTCGCGAACCTCTGCAGTAAATATCTATGAGGAATCATTTTCACATTTTTATTTAAAACTTATGTAATTTTTATTATTTTTTTTAAATTGAAAGTTATATAATATAGAGATATTACTCAGAATAAAGTTCTCAAATGTGCACTTAAATTTATATTTATATTTAAATTTATATTTACACAAAATGAACATTGTTGTAAATAACAATTGCTAATAAAAACATTTTTAAACACGAAAATAACAAATATAGTTTAATTATAGTTTAATCGAAATAGTTTTCGTATAGCGAATCATAATGCATGTAGAAGCAATTTAAACGATTATCAAGTATAATAAGTATTAATAGTAATGAGAAATTTATTCGTTTACATTTATCCAGAAAAATCGCTCATATTTAACACTGCACTTATACCACGCACATTATGTGCTTTGATGTATTAATGTCGCTGAATCAGCCTCACGATTACAATATGGTATACGAACTGATGTGCCACGAGAATTACTGAAACGCGACTATTTGCGTAATGAATAAATATAAAATATTCAATGCGCAACCGCGTACGTCCATTCTCAATTCAAATAAACAATCGCATTTTACTTATCCGTGTGCACGTTATGAATGTAACATTCGTGGACTATCCGATTTATATTGCCTCACCAAAATGGCTGAGTAAAATTAATTGCTATTTACTATGCGCGCACGTATACCACCTTGATATTTTATGAATGGATCCTCTTTAAACGTCCATGTGGCGTCGCGGTTTTCGATGGATTGATTTTTCTCATAAAAGTTAATATAAAAAGAGTTTATCTATAGAAGACTTTTTATCGAAATTTATCGTTGCAATCAATAATATATTTTGGCTAGCTGCTCATTAATTATCCTATTATAGAATACTGCGCGACCTTTGTCCAATGAACAAAAGCTCAAAAGGATATTATCGGAAGCTTTGAAAAAAACGTGTAAATATCGAGTGAACAAAGCATTTTATGCCGACCACATTATGCTACACAGCCTACTAAATCTTTAACACAAATTAATAGCAACCTTAATAATATCATGCTAATATAATACGGAAATATGGATGGCTTCTGCCTTTCTCTCATATAATCATAAATTAATTCCCCACCCAGTTTCCATTTTCATATTTCTCTATTATTATACTAAAATACTGACCTGTATAAAATTAATAATATTGTAAAAATCGTTACGTAATTAATTTAAAAATATATTTTATGTACTTAAATGTACCAAAATGATCAATAATCCCTTATTCTCTCTCTTATTCAGTGTGAGATTTTGTTACCACTAATTTCAAAAATGCATTTATTTCCGAATATATACCCATATAAATTTTGCAGATATAAAGAGCAATTTGCGAAAAATATAATATGTACTTTGCATACAAATGCAATCCGAATAAAGTATCATGTACAAAGTGCAATTTTATTTAAAATAAATAATAAAATTATCAAATCTTTTTAAATGATCGAATCGTTTGTTTCAAAAATAGTATCTAATTTTAAAACATCACTCATGAGTTTCAGTGAGATAGAGATATTTGATTTATAATGATTTTTACAATATTTTCTTAGTTGGAGAGAGAATTTTCGTCATTGTTTCAGATTAATCGCTTAATTAATAAAAACTTGTAATAATTTCCTAACAATAAAATTGAAATAAAAATAGAAATTGTTACCTTTGTAAAAGTCAATACCTGTGCTGTGCTCAACAAGAATATCACTGCGACCACTTTATCCTCTCAGACATGCCCTTAACGACGGACTCACCCTTAACTCGGATACTGAAGCGCGGCAGGCCGCCGCCAACGAAGTTCAAAGGGTCGTTTCGCGACCGATCGAAGCGTTCGGAGGGGATTTCGTCGCCGCAATAGCAGGAACGGCTCGTTTTTGCGATTGCGACGAGCGCAACTACTCAACCCACCCCATGGAAGCTCAACGGGCATGAGGCGTTCTGCGAATTGCGTAGCCGCGCGTGCTCGCGTGACTCCGCCGCATTTACGCATCGGCTGCGCAACCCTGTCATTTTTTT
>QKQZ01044555.1:0-40554 GCA_003595255.1 Solenopsis fugax | reverse complement strand
TGATTGACCTATTTACACTTAATTTTGCGTTTGCACAATTAGAGCTTGAATTGTACTTATAATAATTATATTTAAAAAGTTATTTATTTTTTAAATTTATTAACATTTTTATGTTAATAAATTAAAAATGTCAAGCGTTAAAAATCAGTCTAAACAAATACATTATAAAATCGTAAAGAAATTAATATTATTAAAGAAATACTTTTTTTTAATCTTGAAAAGGTCTTAATAAAAGTAGCATTCCGTTGCTATTTACAGGTGACTATTCCTCACTGTATTGATTGACTTTTTTCTCTTCTGTTCCAAAGCAATAACTACCTTCGAAGCTCGTTTCGCTAGCTCTTAATGTCTCATGGGAAAAAAGAGCGTTTAATCTTGTGAAAAGTTACGTAAAATATTTACAATCAGAATTGTGCAATCGTAATCTTCGTTATAAATTAATTTGCAATCTAGCAATTTATATTATTTTAAAGATGAAGGAAACCAGTAAAAAAAATTGATTTTACATATCTATGTTAGTATAGTTAATTTTCTTTGTAATATGAAGTTTCAGAGAATGTTCCTATTTGCTCGATACGACTTACAGCTTAGTTTAATATTGCTTTTTGCAACACACTTCGCATTTCAAGCCGAATAAGTTTAACTGTGATAATTGACAATTGTTCATTAATTATGAAATACCACGTCGAAACCGTCGTTATCGCATCACAAAACTCATGTAATCGATAAGCAAAGCAGATTACAAATAAATCCAATCATTGTGTTAAAATATGCAATTATTGGTTTGTTTTTGATTTAAAGTATGTTGTTATCACACTTCACAAATGCGATGTGTTTTCAACAGTTTGCCAATACATGCAGTTTTGTTGCATTAAATGTAATGTAAAATAGGATTACGGATATCGATATATTCAGTAATATTTAACACTGTTTTCAGTATGTGATTTAATCTGTTAAACACATTTCTCTTCATATCACGCTAGGATCAACGCATTTCAAGTAGACACACTAATTGGACGATCAGTATAAGCCGATTTTAATTGTTTTTACAACACTGTGAGAGAAAATGAAATAAAAGTATTAATTACATGGAATACAATTCTCGAATATGTTTGACGCGACACAATAACAAGAATTAACGCGGAACAGAATATAATTTTGAGAAACGCACGAAGCAAGTTAATTAACTCGCGGTCGCTCGTTATAGTTTCATTCTACGCGTGCATTACCGATACTTCGTGGAAAAGTATTCTCGGCCAAAACTTCATTACGGAAGCGAGTATGTCGGATGTAAAGCACGCACAGGCACGTTTTCACAAAACAGTTTGTAACTTGAAACTTTTTCCCTATTCTCCCTTTACACATCTCTAATGACAGTCGTACGCAGATTTTACATTTAACAAAATAAACATTAAATTCAATAAATTCCAAAAATGCGACGTAATTTATTTAAATCATTAAAACAATCATATGTACTATTTATTACTTGGCATGCAATATTATGTAATTTTTTTTATTTTTAATAAAAATATTTAAATTATCAAAATATATGTAACAAAATATAACATTCTTATATGCAATAACATGTTTATTAATTTATTTCGTCATATTCCATTAATTTTATCTAATATTATTTGACAAAATAAATTTTCGATAATATTTTAATAATGATGCTTTAATGTCATGTTATATTAAAATATATCAATAAATTCAAAAATAATTATTTTGCAGTCATTTTGTAGTCTGTTATTACGAATTAAACAATTTCTCCACATTGTATTTATTATATTTATATGTATCTTTTTTTTTTTAATTTATAATGCACGAGCACAGAAATTCGTTAATCATAATTCAATATAATACGATCGAAAGCAATTATCAATATTCTGCAATTACATCCTTCACGTATATATCACGTATATTTTCACTTTAACAAAAGCGATTTAATTAAATTGCAAGAGCAAAAATTTGCAAAAATTTTTATTCTCCAATTGTATCACGAATTGTCGCGCTTTAAGCGCGCGCAAGCCTACAAAAAAGTGGGTATACATATCAATATACAAATTAAGAAAAAAATATTTATCCCGCAAACGCAAGAGTTCGTGTTGGACACAAATAACCTCGACCGCAATTACGGTTTGCATTCATTGCATTCGTTGCTTGATATAAATAACTAATAAATTGCTTCAATCATGCAACCGTCTAATGTAATTAGTCCAACGTTCATACTTGTTTTTTTTTTACATAAAATTCCCTTATCTTATGTTCTTTTATTTAACAAAACTCCATGCTTATATTTTTTACAACTTTTCTTCTATTGTACTGTATTTCTTATTGATGCCGGTTCTTCGTTAGATCGAAGTAGTTAAATAAAATTCAAAGTTTGCATTTTTAATATCTAAAAATTATTTGCAATAAAATTACTATTTATATTTTTAAAATATAAAAATATTAATAGCTTTTAAATAAACAAGTTATGCAGCTTTAAATATACAAGTTATTTATACAAATGACATTCTCTCTTAGTCGTTTATTTAGTCTTATCTTCAACGAACATTAAAAAAAGATTAATTTATGTTTTAGTATGAGCGAAAAAGATAAATGAGAGATTAAGATAACATCATGTTTTTAAGCAAATATGTCATCCACGATATTATGGAATATTCATTAACTGTCGCATTTGCAGAAAATATTTCTTGTTTAAAACTCTCAAATACCTTTTTATTAATAAAAATATTAAAAATATGAAATTCTGTTAAAAAATATGTACAAAATGTGTATTTTTAAATTAAAAAATTTCGTAAAAGGATTTGTAAAATAAAATTAATTTAATCAAAGCTGCAATTTTTGGGAAATTAAATATATCTGTTATCAAAACAATCCATATATAATATTGTACATTTGTATAAACACATATACTATAGTGAATAGACATTTGATAATTAAATATCTAAAACCGTGTAGTAATTATATTTGAGAGATATGTATGTATAAAGAAATTAAGAAAACGTTATTTTTATTGATTTTCTTTCAGAGTTCTACTTAACTCTTTCTTTAAAGTGAAATTTAGATAAAATCACTTGTTATATCTGCCGATCGCTACACCGTTCTCTCATACCTTTCATGCCTTTCACAGAAAACCGCAAACAGAAACGAAAAGTATATAAGGTCAAAATCATACACACGACGCAAATAATCATTAATTGCAATCGTCAAGGTAGCATGTTAAGAAAATCAATACGTCCTTAATGTCCAAAAACGCAGACAGCTTTAGTGTAATAATAATAATTAAAGAGAATAGCTAACCAACATCTTTTTTCAAGACTTCCAAAGACTTTGTTTTCTTTCGCGATAAATAAATGAAAAAGAATAAAAGTGCAATCCAGAGTTACACGTGGCAGTGATAAAAAGCTAACTCTCGCCAATATAATAGCGAAGAGACGGTTTCGTTAATTAAAGGTTTGCGTTAATTAATCGAGCTGCCAGATCAGTGTATTGTACACCGAGATTCATGATCGTTTACGGTTTCACTATGTATTTGTTCATACGGATTCTACATTAATACGCTTGTAGAACGGCAGCGAAATTTGAGAAAATATAATAATTAAAAGGATAAATTCATCTCTCTCACATTTGCATATTCTTTAATAAAATTATAAATTATTCGATTAAATTTTCTGCATATATATATATATATATATACATAGTTTCTCGATTTCGAGTTTCATTATGCTAAGGGATTCAGATATGTGCCGCACATTTAGCACCGGGTATATGGTGAATATACCGTTTTCAACTGCTTCATGCAACGGAGCACGTCATAATCCCATAACCTTGTAAGCTGGAAACCGTCTCACTTTCCTCTTCCACAATCAATCATATAAATTAGTTCAGCTTTTGCTTTAATCCAGAAGCAACACCACTACATCATTATGACATAGAAACGGCCGTTCCAAATGGAATTTACGGGTGCAGATGATAGAAAGCAGAGAGAAAAATATAAAGTATAATATAAAATAATCTTAATCCGAGCTAGAACATTTATATTTCTTAGAGAAATTGTAGTGTTCTATTTTTTTTATTTATATTTTTTCTTTAGTTTCTTATATCAATGTGTGAACAATGACATATTAATTAATTATCTGTGTAACAAGTTTCAAATATTAAACAAATTAAAAATTATTTCTAAAGAATTGTTACACAGATAATAAATTAATGTGTTATCATTCACACATAAATGTAAAAAAATAAAGAAAAAATATAAAAAAAGTGAAAAACTATGTGTGAATTTGTGAATTTTGAAAATGGCTATAACAGAAGAAATTATTATGATAATGTATATGTAATGTTAAGAAAGTATTAAAAATTACTTTCGATAACATTAACCCTTAATTACACAGCCAAATCTGGTCAAATCTGACAAAATCTGTCGTATACAACTACATTTGCAGGATAGTTTTACACCCCAAATTTTAATAAGAGTTTTAACTGAAATAAAATAAAAAGTTTCTTTTGGTCTTGTGTAATAATTAAACATTCTGAAGCTGAAAGATAATCATTTATTGAATAGAAAGAAGAGTAAGAAAGAAGAGAGAAACAAATAGAAAGTAAAGTTTGTAGGGCTCTAAGTAACAAAAATAAAGATTTTTTTCTAATTTTCGACAACGTTAACTTAGGATTTTTCTTCCAAATAACAGTAATCTTGTGCCACGCGAGAAATATTTGCTTAATTATATGCAGTGAGGGTACACATACGTAGTCCACCAATGTAATTAAGGATTAAAGATTAATTTCATTAGTAATATTCAAATATTCTATTGAAGTATCTATAGAAATCCTGAAATTTTATCAATCAACAATTTCCGATTAACACATTTCACCTACCTATTGTTTCCATCTGATAAAGAAAACAAGCGTTTCTAATATTAATAAAAAAATCTTTGATTCCTAGCGAAATTCCCCTTTTTTGATTCTTTCTAATAATCGACCGTTACATTGTGTTCACGGGGTTTCCCCGTTCTTGTGCTTATTTAAACTTCGGCTCAACTCATCGTTCACGAAATTTCGCAAGAGAGGCAAAAGTCAGCCCCGTGAATGAAGTGTTTGTGAAACAATCCAGAGAGACGCCTTTGAAGTTCGTTCATCGAAGATTTTTCCATGAAATGAAAAAAGGCCGTTGCGAGGCAGAGCGAAGCTTCGGCGCACAGCCCTATTCCAGCCAATTTCATTAGCCGATCTGTTCGCTTCCCCGGCGTTCTACCTTTTCACGTGAGCGCCTGTTCTTCCATTTCAAAAGCAGCCACTAAAACGCTTCGCTGCAGTGATTTGATGAAGCTCGTGAGATGACTGAAGCGAAAGTAAGCTAGGAAAGCGACTTAGCATGAGGCATACTCGGGAGAGTTTTGAGATAGTGCCGCAGAAATATTCATAATATTTTTGTTACCTTTTACAGAATTAAATTTTTCTTCTAAAGCTTACATATTAATACGCTTACAAATTCAAATAGTATATAAATGCAATAAATTCATAAAATAATAAATTTATAATTTATAATTCAATATATAGATTTATATACCAAAATTTATTTTAATCAATCTTATAATTTGAATCAAACTTTAGGATAAGTCTGACTCAAATTATAAGATTATTTAATTCACGCGCGCGTTCGAAGCGGCACAAATAAAGACGAACATTTTCAACTTCTAGAAAGAATTTATATCAATTTGCAAGTGTTTTAGTTCATACGTTGCTGCAAAAACTTTTATAGTGTCAAGTTTTAATAAGATAACTTCGATTGATATATGATTAACGTGATGCAGTAGTAGTTTGTAGTGATGGATGAGAGAAACAATCTTGCTGAGTGATAAAGAGAATAAAGCAGTTTAGTCAATTTACTTTGATTAATCGTTATTATGCGATATAAGAATAATCTGATTTTTTCAAATTACATTATAATTTAAATTTGTTAGTTCGAGTTGTTCACAAAAATAGTTGAATATTCATTTCTATAATAATTGTAAGTAACAATTTTTTCAAAATAAATAAATAAATATTTCTCAAAAAAATAAATAAGTATTTCTCAAAAATAGTAATAACAATAATATTGTTTTAAATAATAATAATATAAATCGAAATATAATTATAAATTCAACTAAATGTACATTTAATATATATTTAAAAAATTGTAGAAAAATCCATTGATACATCTACTTCAATATAATTTTTTTTAATTTTATTTAAATTCTACCGATTAGCAATCCAATCAATGTATCGATGACTATCATATTTCAGAAAAAATTGATTTTAATACTACTTGACGATATAAACGAAAAGTTTACGATTATTACCAAATAAATTATTATCTTGTTGCAAAATTACATCCGTTTATTCTTCACTTCCTGTCCCATTTTCTTTTCATGCATAATACCTTTTTCGTTATATAAGTACGTCGCAAAGGTGAAGTCGAGAAATCGTTTCGGTTAAGACGCTGTACCAAAATTCTACGTAGCAAATTTTGAATCTTCGCTAAGAGCTATGTAGTCACCGCGCGACAGTAAATCATCATATATCACATAAAAGTGTTCCTTGAGGCAAAATATGACAATCGTGTCAACGAGATAGTTAACTTCTAACTTCATTTTTAGTTTTCAAAACTATATTATTTAGTAAAGTGTGTTCCGTGGAAAACAAATTATTAAATAGATTGTATAATGAATATATAATCAAAAGCTGAAATTTTGTGTTAATAATTTTTAATAAATTTTATATGTGCATTACGTGTGTATATAAAAATTATTTTGGAGTAACGGATATCATTTCAGATTTCCTTTTCGCTGCAGTGTAAAGAGTGAAAGACACGACAAAAGTAAATATCTATAATATTTCATTTTAATGTTCCACGTATAAACAAATAATTAAAATTAATATGTAAAATAAATTAAACGTTGATTAACATTTATAAGATGAGAAGCCACTGTAATAGGGTTGAAATATTGTCATATTTGAGGCAAGGAAAATATAATATGAATTATAATAAATCTTACTCAATGATAAGCTGTAAGATATTTTGAAAATAGATCTCCTCCGTTCTCTAAAAGTTTCTCTAAACGGATTTCTTTTAGATATAATATTTCTTCGTTTTTTCTCCTTCTTATGTATCAACATAACATGATATTGAGATACAAAGAAATTTAAATAATTTAATAAAAAGTACTTGAACTGGTTTCTATTTAACTTTTTGATTGTATATTCTTTTTGGAATCATTTTGCACAATTATTAGAATCTATTCAGATATTATGCAATAAAGCGTAAGCAATAAAACGTAAATTCTACCAATAAATTGAACATCTGTTTACATTTTCTGTCCTGATGTGCGTCATTAAAGAACAACATTGATTATTTACGAAATTATGTTTGACGTACTACAATAAAGGTATTGACATTTTCTCTTGTGCACACAAATGTAGACAATAATACTTTGTTCGTAATGTTCAATAATAAATGCTTACACGCGTGTTAATATCCGTAGTTTGTATTTGCACAAAAAGATATAGATAAACTATTTATTTCACGCATTTTTCATTATAAATGTTTCTTAACGCACATTTTCGCTGTGCGTGTAGGATCTTCGTGTAAAAGTAGAGCGCATCAGTATATGTAATGCAATTAATCGGAAGATAAATGGAGTAACATATGTGTGCATATGACAAACAATGGTGTTACTGTAAACATAGGGTGTTTACATTACTCCTACGCTATCGATCTTTTGCAACGTTGCAAATTCGCAAGTGTTGCACACTAATGCAATATGCATGCACGAGAAAGAATGTACGAAGAAATCGATATCAACGCACATAACACGAGTAAATATAATAACTATAGTACATACACGCATCCGCGTGTTCTATCTTGTTTTTCTACGTATTATATTTTGCATTACATTCATTTTTTTATGATAAAAAATTATGTTATCTTTAATTAACAAAATTATATTATCTTTAATTATTTATCAATGAAAAAAGACATTATTTTTTAAGATTTATTTTAAGTATTAGTCATACAGTAGTAAAATACTATCAAGATAATTTTTATATTGCAAGTAATTAAAAAACAATATTTACTCGATATTACATACAAAATACGATATAGCAATTCGGAAAAATTAGTTCATCAAATAAATTATTTTTGAAAGGAGCAGAATCTACAAGGTCGTTTTTGGACTTTTTCCCGATTTCCATTAAACATTTTCTCCTCACTTCAAAAAGTACAAATTTATGAATATTTTATTAATTAACGTAATAAAATACTATAAAATAATTTTGTTATAGTAACCTGCACTTAATATGCTAATGTAGATAAAATATGTTGTAGATATTATAGTCATTTAGCTTTATAAAATACATTGACAAGAACATAATTAAACTTTTAATAATATTTTAAAAAGTCAATTAGAAACATTTTTACAATCTATTTACATCGATCCTTTAAAATCTTTTACAATTCTAATGGAACTTTATTCAGAAATGTATTATATTTTTTGTTCACTAGGGCTATTAGAAAAATTGTTTAATAAAAATCAGGAAAGGATAAAAAAATGATCTTACTGACCTTCCTCTCTTGTGATCAATATTAAAAGTTGCATTAATATGATAAAATTGCACGCAAATGTGTTAAACAGTATACGAGGACGTCAGATTACAGAGTAAACTTATAATGTCGATTTATTCAGTACGCATGCAATTCAAGGTGAACAACTCGCACTTCTACGTAACTGTCTATGAAACTATCGATTTTAACTTTATAACGATAAATTTACTCAGTTATATATATGTTGAAGAGCGCATTGCAAGCATAGCTTCAGTCGAGTGTACATTTTTTAATATTACATTGTATAGTTTCCTACTATACAAATGTCATATTATTCAAATATTCGTTGCAAAAAATATGGTAAAATTATTGAAAGCACAGATTCGAGCAATCAGTTAAAACGGTTATATCTTATCATTAAACTTGTACAAGCTGTTAGACATGTCAAAGTGATAGACAAACAAAGGCACTATTAGCTGACTCATAGAGAATATAGCTCCGGCAAACCGCCGTGACAAACATTTCAGCTAATAATAAGTGTTTAATCCACCAATATGATTAAATTCGATATAAATTAGGAATACATATATAGTTGTCATTTTATGCAATATTAGTTCAATATATTCGCCTTTCAAGTAAAATTCGTATTTTCAAATAAAATTGTTGTTATCACATCGTTCACATTGCAATTTATAAATCGGGTTGAAACTCAGTGATAGTTATATTTAAAAAGAGATTTTTTGCTGTATGAGTTTATAAGCTCATATCATGCTAAATACTAAGATCTAGAAACATAGTTTATTAAACATGCAATTGCAGTTCGAGATGCTTATGGAAGATAGTTGGCGGTATGAACAGAAAATATAGCTGTATAATTATAGCCCTTCCATTTCATTTGAATATATTTACACTTATGTTTTCTTTTTTCCTTCACTTCATAAATGAATCTTTTATTTCGTAATTATGATATTTTCATTCTGATTTTCGAAAGATGTATTTAAAAAAACGTTGTTGTTTTATATTAGATAATAATTTCTTCAAAAGATTAAAAAAATTTTATAAAAAATAAAATACAAAATTAGTAATATTTAAGTAGTATTTGTTAATAAAATATATGAAAATGGTAATTAGCTAATCCATTAGATATAAATAAACTACATGAAATTAACACGTTTATAATTTTTAATAAGAAAATTATAAAAATAAAAAATGTTAAACCACATTGATTATACTTTGAAATAATTTTTAATTTATTAATTTAGGATTAGTAGAATTTATTATCAGACATAATAAATTGTATATTGTGCATTTTTCATATCTTAAAATGACTCATTGTTATACTATTACTACATGTTACACTATTTGTGTAATATATTTGAATGTCCAACAATTTATTTTAGATATTACCTTCATATTTCACCAATATATCCGGAAACTTTTCGATTTTATTTCTCAGAAGGAAAAATCTTTTGATACGAAACAAGGCGAATAAAAAACTCGAGATAAGATCAATCGAGATAAGATCCTCGGAATGTCTCGCGCGCGTGACATTATTCCGTGTGCGTGTACATTCGTTCTTACGCATTCTGTTCGTGCTTCTCTATCTATCTGCGCTCTACTTTGTGATTTACGGAACCATCTGAATCTCGATGATAATCTCATGACATAAAATATTCAGCTTATTAGCCGCAACTGATTCTCTAATCTCAATACAACTACATTTTATCATTCTATTTTAAGAAATGATAATTTTAGGCCTCAGAAAACGAAAGCAACGATCGTTAATTTATTATAAGGCTCATAAAATAACTATTAATTATAAATAATATATATTAGTGTATATTAGATTGAAAGTAAATAATGTAAATGGCAAGTCAGAAAAAAAAATCCACAAATAAATTTCTATATGCTTTGTGTATTTTAAAAATCATTATCTTATCACATTAAACTAACATTACACAAAAAAAAATAACACCCGCATTTGTAATTCTTTACAGACGAACTATCAGCATTGAGAAAATAGAGTGATGTGAAAATTTATCGATCGTTCAAGCGCCCACATGTCAGGTTTAATCGGGCGTGTGTTACACATGCGATGGGCGTAACATACGCACGTATTGTGACGCACGCACCCATATTCGAGAATGCAATATTGCAGTCGTGTCGCGGTGTAGCTATCGGCAATCAGCGGTTGGCTTCTTCATGAGTGAATAGCCATGCCGGAACTTTTGTCCAAAGGCTACTTTCGTCAAAGCAATGAAGTATTTTTTTGTGACATTTACATACTGAAGACCATCATTTTTTATTAATCATAATTTCTTAGCTTAGCTACATTTAATAAAATAAATATATCTAAATAGTAATTAAAGTTCTGTGATATTTTTGCATGTTTTTATATGTGTATACATTTAGAGGAAATTCCGAAGTGAAGAATTCTTCGGAGTCTGTCTTAAAAATTTAATATAAAATATATAATATATTGCGAAGATAAATGTATGAAATAAATGGCAATCGATATTATCTGGAAAAATACGTGTAAAACCAGTTTTATAACTATGTTTTATTTAGGCTTGTAACACTTTAAAAAAGTTAAAAAGCTTAGTTAAAAAATATTACTTATACTACATTCTTTAGACTGAGATAAACTTCCGAACAATTACATTCTAAATTACCTAATGCATTTTTATAAATACTTCATAATCGATTATCAACAAAAATTTAGAAATTTCTAAATAAGTAATATGATTTATACAGTTGCCATTTAAATAATCCTGATTAAATGATATTTTGAATGTTAAAAAGTAGCAAAAATTTTTACAAAAAAGAATATGTATAGAAACTTTTGCAAAAAACGAGTTTAAATTATTCTCTAACGATACTAACGATAACATTAGTTCGTCGTTTTGAAAGCTTCCACACCTCTTTATTGTGTGATCTCTGTTGATGGAAGTCGGACAATCGTGCCTAGTCGACTCACGGTAAGTATCACGATGGGTGTTCAAGGACATCAAGAGAAACGATTTCCAGTACCAGTCAATTCTCCCTGACCTCATTAAACGATATTTAACAATTTTACAGGAACTTTAGGAATTCGTTTTCAATATTGGGATTTTAACTATGGTCGCCTCAATAAGGATATTCTACGTCAATGTTCACACTACACATTCAAATATGAGTGTGTAGTGTGAACATTGACGTGAAATATCCTTATTGAGGCTGCCATATTGGACACGAGTTAAAATCCCAATTGAACACTGAGATCTCAACGCGTGCGGTGAGAACAAGGCAATATCGGAAGTTAAAGGCGATTGATGCAGTTTTCGATCTTATTTTATTCTAAGAAGAAATGTGAGAAGAATAAGAAAGAAAATCCTGTGCCTAAATAGCCTCGGAAAAAAACGTAATAACGCGATGGTTAACTGTATAATAAATCATTACGAAAAGTCAAAAGATCTAACCCAAATTGCCAATATAATAGATGTATAAGCTTCTAGAAGACTATAAAACGTTTAATGTCAGGGCAACAAGATACTAATCTTCAATGAATGGTAGTTTTAGTCGTTATACCACCGAATAATAATTTGACATAAAAGTAGTTTGTTTTGTAAGTTCAAAAAATAATTTTTTATAAAAAAAAGCTTAAAAAATATCAAGTTTAATAAGATTGTACAAAATTGTAAATGTTTATTTACAATGTATAAAAGAAATCTTTAAAAAATGTTTCTCCCCTATTCTTCTTTTCAAGAAACGAAAAATTATTTGACTAAATAATTTTTCCAAAATGCTTATTCTTGGCATTTAAAAATTTTCTTGTTTAATATCCGAATGTAATATTTAGATATATATTTCCTATAAATTTCTTCAATGCATCGCATCGCAGGGAATTTTAATCGTCACCCAAGGACGGGATTAAAATTCTCTCTGATAAGATGCATTGAAGGGATGTACAGCTATCGAAAAGATGATGAAGGTCAAAACCAGGCCGAGAAAAGCACCTGATGCTTTGACGTCGTTTCTGTCCGGGCTATTGCATGAACGACCATATCGCAGGGGCTCTGCCTTCTCCGATATACCTCTCGATGTCCGTCTTTCACGCATTGTCGCCACTCAAGGGTACTTTCTTTCTCCCTGCCTTTTTCTTTAGCTTTGATACTAGCTCTGGATTTACTTTATTCCTTGCACTTATTTATCATTTTATCTCTCTATCTCCTTTACATTTTCTTGCCAGTTATATTTTCTTATTAAATATATTTTTGTATTGCAGTAAGACGGAAGGGGAGAGGAGAAATGAGGAGGTGGAACATGCGTCAGCCTATGCGTCGATCAAAGTACACCCTTATACATTTATCTATTTCTTGCCTCTCCTTTATGTTCCATTATGTCCTTATGCTGAAGTACCAAGATGTTTGAGAATGACTTGCTTTACTCACTAATTGTGAAAAGTATGATTTTTTTATCCTTTTTTGATTGTAATATATGTAAATTGTAACATGAATCTATAATTTTCATGTATGTGTATTGTTTTCACTAATTATATCAAATAATTAAAAATAAAATATTATTACACGCGTAGTAATACGTAATAAAAAAAAGTGTTATATATTTATCGAGGTATGTAATTAAATAATATTTAATTTTAATACATAATATATAATACATATTTATAAATATTACGTCTGAATACTTTAAAAAATTTCTAAAGGTCATAATTAAACATTTTTAAAAAATTATTTTTCTCTCGAGTTTTCCAGAAAAGAAACAAGAAGTTGAAAAAAAAATAAAAAAAATTGAAAGCAAAAAAACAGAAAAAATATTTTTTTAAAATTCTTATATTTTATAAATAACATAGAAATTGTATTATCCAAGATTTTAACAGCAAAGAATTTTGAGCTGAACAAATTTAATATTATTTCTTCACTCTTATTAATTTTGTGTTAACAATTTATGCAATCCAGATTAAGTCTTAAATCTGGCAGACAGTTCTTGATACAAGACAAACCCATTAGTTCCGCAATTAGTTTCTGTCGAGGCTCCAAAAAAGAGAGAGCAAATCAAATAATTTCTCTTCCCTGTTGCGTTTGACAAGCAACAAGGGCAAGAAATAATTACGCGCTTCTGCGTAACGAACTTCCTAGAGCACAGCCACTCAATAATTTCGAAAGCTACAATTTTCATGTTATCTCTAATAAATCATGGAAATAGTTTTGTGATGGCCGGGTTCTAGTTAAGCAAAGTAGCGGTTTGTATTTAATACGTATTTGAATTAACACGTTCAGTTTAGTCACATTTCATGTACACACACAATCTGCAATATAATTTCCGTATTATAGTATTTATTAAAACTCTGCGGCACATTTTATAATAAAAGATTAAATATATTTAATAATTATATTCCAACAACATCTCCAACTACATGATATAATTTCCATATGACAAAACAATGCAAAGCAAGATTTTATTACAAAATAAAACCAATTTAAATGCTCGAAAATCTTGTTTATATCTTTTTTAATACGAGAGCACACACGTGAGAAGGTTACACATGTGCTTAGGACACGTGAGTTGCATTTCTTCAACATAACATGCTCGTGCATTGTTGCAGGCAGGTGAAATATGTCAGAATTGTGTTATGTCTTATTTTGTATATAGTATTATTTTATATTAAGAAAAGAAACATTTTCTTAATTTATTATAATAAGATAAAGTGCGATTTTATTATAAATGGAATTACTTTGCAATTTTATTGATAAATTCGTTAATTGCAAGATCAAAACTGACCTCTCTAAAGACCCGCAAAGTTGTAGCGAAAGCAATTTTAGATTTCTACAACGTATGATGGTACGATGGCAAAAGTAATATACATATACATACATACATATGAGTATGTATATCGTATAATCAATAGAGACAGAAAATTATATATTATATGTGAATTTCGTATTCCAGACGTTTCGGTAAGGGGTACGTAATGAGGAATATGTTGAGTTTCGATATAAATGTGACTGAACTGACTGTCGTCAGAAAGGCGTGTAACGACCCATACGAATGTAAATTTTTTACGGTAAAAGATCTACCAGCATATGCGAATAGGTTCTGTGCGGGTCCATAAATAATGTATGCCCGTCGGTCACGTTCATAACATGGAAATCAAACATGGAAGCTGATGAGTTTTATCTATAGGAGAATTGAGACGCGATGTTTTATATCACGTCTTCAGTTACGATGAAAAATGTCGGAGAATTATATCTCACGATAAAAATATTTATACAAGCTTATAAAATGCATAAATTTTATAACGCGTGCGTAAAGTGTAATATTGTTTAATTGCTGAGTAGTAAATAATTTAAAAAATAATAAAAAATTATTGTTATTAAAAAAATATTAAACTACACTTATACCAACAAAATATAATATGATATTGAAGCATTATATATTGGTAAAATTATTTATTATAATTATAAAATCATTAAATGTAAAATCATAAATCATACATTTTATTTACAGAATATAACAAAATCAGAACGGATTAAAAACGTTAATCGCTTTCAAAAACTAATTCTGCACTATTATTGGAAAATTCGTTATTGATTTGTGCTATTCGTCCTATTTCATCTATTCAAATCTTTCATTCTTCACGATCTCTTTCATTCTCCTCATTCGCGAATCGAGTGCTCGATAAAGAGGCAATTTTTCAAGATATGGTATTTCTCCATTTCTCAGTTAAAAATATCAACTCTGTTTTAATCTCAAACATACTCAACAAGAATTAAAAAACATTTTGAGAAAAGATACAATCATTTAATGTTACTTTTCAAAATTACTTGTAATTGTTTCAAAAGGATTTAATATCAAATAAAAAATTATATTGCGTCCTTCAATTTCTTTCTCCAAAATTATACGTTTATACTACGTTTATTGATAAATCTCAGTCAAACATTTTAATATTATATGTATAAAATATGTCACAATTAAGAAAACTTTCAAAAAATATAATTATATTTAAATAATTCATATTTAATATGTATATTATCAATTCTGAAAAATAATTGTATTTTAAGTTTTCAAATTTTAATATTTTATAATAGAATGTACTAAATATAATGCTATATTACGAACAAATAAATTTTCATTATTTCCATGCCAGTTTAAAATGCATTTTTGGTGACAGAGATAAATACGAATTTTATATGTTCCCAGCTTTATAATTAAAAATTTTTTTCACGAACACATACAAATGCAATACGTTCAAATATTCTCTATCTACATATAAATTGCGAAATATTTTCAGCTTTGTGTGATTCATGTTCCATGGATAAAAACTAATCTGTAACTGACAGGATTCAAAATAAATGTTCGAGAGAAACTGTTCTAATTGTTAGCGGCAAACAGAGAGGCAATTTCTCAGTCGGCTAATCGCATGAACTTCCACTAACGTCTGCTATTCACCCGATTAGTATACTTTCGACAATTATCTAATATAAAAGAACTTTCCACTGGACTAGTTTCCACTGGAAATTGCAACTGCACAGAATATATTTTAATAAAAAGCAATAAAGTTTCTCACTAAATGTCATTGCTACTTTCTTTTTGTTGAGTTGCATGCTGTGTTAAATAAAGTCACTTTCATTCATTTAACGATGTTAAATGTAATAAAACCCTTTTAGAATATAAATACAACTTTTATAGTAAACATATTTCTACAATATTTATTTATAAATAATAATTAATAATTATTATTTAATCAAAATATAATAAAAATCGTTCTTAATGATTTATATTCTATGTAGAGATGTAAAAAAAGTTTGTATTCTCGATATCTTTATTATGAAACTGTATTTGGCGAACATTCAAATACAACAGACGAAGTGCTGTAATTTAGAGATGGTATCCATTAATCCTGCTCGAAGCAAGAGAATAATTTTAATGCATTCTCATCTATACGGTAGTGTGAGTTATTGTATAGGGTCTCCGCAATATTGTAACAGAGCGAACATCCATTATCAAATTAACCCATATTCTACACATCTGTCCACGAATCACCTTCCATTTCATAATACAATTATGTAATAAATCGCGATACATTTGTATCGTTACGTTTATATAATGTAATATACAACATGTACACGATAGTTCACATCCTACAATAATAAGTAATATTGTAACGAATTTTACAAGTTGTTAAACTAAGAGACTAAAATTACGAAATTTGATCTCCATGAATGTATATAATAATAAAATTATTGTCACCTATATAACTTGGAATTTACAATACAATTTACAAATATAAAAAGTGATTATTGACTGTTTTGAATGAATGTACACAAATTGGAAGAAACGTGTTAACAATGATAGTATCATTAAAGTTATGCTAATGAAAAAGAACATTAATAAAAATTTATACGATTAGCCGACTGAGAAATCGTTTGCAACAATTAGAATTGTAATTTTTAAACATTAAGAGGTCGATTCTGTAATCTTAACGATGTCATTATGGTTTCGTTGCGCAGCTGTTATATGATACAAAAACCCTGTGCAACGATATCATAACGACATCGTTAAAGTTATAGAACCGACTCCTAATTTTTAATTCTACTAGTTACAGATTTATATTATTTATTTGTGGCATATGAGTTTCACAAAGTGCGTTGAAAAACAAAATACGTAAACAATTTTGACAAAATTCTTAGATGTGAAGCAATTTTTGCTTATCATTTTAATTATATATATTATATAGCATAGACATGTATGTGTGTGCTATTAAAATATTATAAATATCGACATAACTCGCTTTCGAACTTCGCGCTATGAATGATATTTCCCCAAATTCCACGCATATTGAACTATTTCATGCCACTCAAAAGTATTTTGTGCCGACTGTCAGGGGATATGCTGTATTTTCGAGTATGCGCTTCTTAACATTCTGATCGCACAAGGAAGATGGATAAATCGGATTACGGCTGTGTCCAGGGATACCGTAAAGAGCACACGCCTACAGCGTTCGCCTTCGACTACTTTCTTCGATCGATGTATTCTATAGTGCGTGTGAAACGAAAATGCTTCACTCGAGAAAAAAAATATGCTGTGCTGATGCAAATTGTTATTGAACCTAATCGTTTAACAAATCAAATTCTGATGTAATAAGAAAAAAACACTATCTTAATATTTATATACAGGGTGTCCCGTGGCAACCTTTGAAAGTACATTTGTTTATACACAATCTGTTTTTATTTTTTAGTTTTTCTAAAATATGTTGTTAGAAATACGTAAGAAGTACAATTGAATTGTTATGCAATATATTAATACATTAATAAAATATTAGGTATCAACAAGGTGTGTAAACATCCATTAAGAGGTCATTTCGCATTTCCGTTAGGAATTGGTCGACTCTACTAGGATAATTTCCGTGTGAACGCGTTTGAAGGATCGTCGTCGGTGTAACGACGAGAACAGAGCATAAGGCTCGTTAAAACTTGGCTCAGGCCGACGTTTACTGAAAGTTTCAACGTCTGAGCACCGAGTAGATCGAGACACGGCAAGGCGAATGGAAATTTCCGGATGCCACGTGTAATCAACAACTCAAGGAAAAGTTTGTGCCGCAATATGTATATGATAAATGCACTACGCATTTCCTTCATATCATCATCATAACACTACATTCTAGGAATATATTCCTATATTCTTTATAATTTTTTCTACATTCCTAGAATCTGATGGTAGGTGTAAAGGAACAAAATTTTGGTGAAAAGAAGACAAATTTGCTGAACGATAACTTTCTTGAAGCTTATCAATAGTGATTTCTATGCGAAAATGCTTGCTGAATATAAATGTGACGTCTTAACCATCGAGAATAATGCAGAAAGTTATAAAAAGTAAACTTAATAAAAGATGCAGAAAGAAAATTCGACAATTCTTCTACTAACTTATTCATAGCAATGTCACATGTTGAGAGAAAAATCGCTATATAGTTTTATAATCATACATTGAATATATATATATATATATGTATTTGAAGATCTAAAAATTTAATAGAGAGAGGACAGAAAAGATAAAAATAATTTTGGAGTTTTTGCGCCTATTATTCGCCGCGGTGCGCATACCTTGTTATTTTAACGTTTCACAGCTCTTGTGTGTCGGTCGTATGTCAAATAAATCTGTGAAACAAACGCGTGAAGGATGTAGGCGAAAGAGCTGAGTTATAGAAGATGCACAGAAATTTTATATAGAGCTTTGTGATTCGCCATGTGGAATTTAGTAACAGCAATATCAAATATAATACTCGACGCAGTAATACGCAAGCCACGAGTGAGCATTTAGGATTCAATTCGTATTACCGTACGCGGGAGAACGCTTTTGAAGTAGCCATATTTATTTGTTGAGCGAATCCGCATTCAACTAATATCTCAAATATCTTTCGTAAACACATACCGATAGCTTTCATATAGAAACGCAAATTAATTCCGCCTATTTCAAATCGATTGTGTATTTAATTCACATGTCGGTTACTTTGCGTAACTTGTGATCAGATTCACTCTCATAATAACAATTTATATCTCATAAATATAATGTTGTATACAATTCGATTTGTAATATCCAATATTCCGTATTGCTGATGCACATTAAATATTAAGAAATGCTTGTATTAATTTGCATAGTAGTTTATAGTAATTTAACGTAAGTATACGTATGTTAAACATAAAAATCAATTATTTATTCTTACGACACTACTTGTAAATGTTAATCATTTTGCCTCGAGAAAAATTTTGAAGAAAGAAGGCACATGGAATTTGCGGCATACAAGCAAAGAAAACGTTAATGGCAGAGCAATTAATTCGCAAAATGCATGGTAAAAGCTTTTTGATTCGACGTATGACACCGAAATGGTCGAACAATTTGCTTACTACAGAATCACGTATCGCATATATCAGTAAAAGTAGTCAGTGTTAGAAGCCGGTCACTACGACACATTGAACGCTAATAAAAGAAACGCTTCGGAGGAAGCGCGCTACGAGTGATAAATTGCACAGTAGTTCAAGTCAACGTATAACCAGACAGTTATTGTGCAAGGAGTGGCATTGTGAATCGTATTCTCTTACATTTAGATCAACGTCTGATAACGTTCCAAGCATAACAATATACGAAACGCTTTTTTCCTTATTCGCACTTCGTAATTTTTATTACTCCATAGTACATATTCAATATATATTTAATTTAAAATTCAATATTTATTTAATTTAAAAATTTTACTAATTTTTGAATCTATTTTTAATTAAATTGATTATATTTCATCTCAGCCAAATTTTAATTTAATTTAATCATAAATTTTATATTTAGTTGGATTTAATTAAATATATAATCTGATCAAATTATAAATTCGCATGAGGATAAATTTCATGAATCATTCGTATGTATCGTAATATATTAAACGTGTAGTATATCATTGTATGAGTTAAACACGTTTTTCTTATATTTTTTGACTGCTGATGCGAATTTTTCTCATATTACTAATTCCGTTTTGCTGATGCAAATAAACATAAATTACGGTAGACAAAGTACTGGAAGTGAATATAATTGGTAAAGCAGAATTATATATTTTAATTAAATCGTACTATACATAAAATATTTAAAACGACACAATTGGTGAAATTAAATCACAAGCGCGTAAGGAATAGCTCGCGTCACGAACGTTTTGATTGATATAGGGGGAGAAAAATTGAAAAGGAAAACTCTGGGAGAAGTAGAATACGTGTCGGCGATGAAGACGATAAAAAGCTCTCGACTGGGGCGGAAAGTCGGTTGCGTTCGATTTTTTACCGTTACATCGGTTTTTATGTTAAAACCGTCAGCTTCCCAGTTTTACTATTATAACAATCTCGAAACTAATGTAAATTAACCGATCCTTGAGGCTCGAACAAGAATAAATAAAAAGAAAAGAGACAATGAAATACCGTACAAGAAAGGCTACGAAAATTATTAACATTCCCGAAGGGAACATATCAATTCTACTTCAATTAAGCATCGAGATTAATTACACACGATAGGCGTGAATTGAATTTATGCATTATTCATCGGATCGCGTTCAGTGTGGCTCACGGCCGTATCCAACACTTTTATTAAAGAGAATTGTTCGCACGGATTTCAGTTTCATAACAAGTTTATTTACCACATTAAATTCTCACACACAAATAATGCCTTAAAATAAATTATTCGTTAAAATTTTTATTAATCAAGGCAAGATTTCAACTGAGATTTATTCTCTTTTAAAGAATACGTATCTAAATATTTCCTTAAAAACTTCAATTATAAGATCTAATTTATCTGCAATTTTAAGCAGAATTATTAAATAAAAAATAATTAAAACGGAATAAAAAGATTTATGTGTATATGGTATATCACAACTGTATTTACGTCATAATTGATAATAGAAATGAAAATATAGCAGTCACTCAACCATTATCAGATAATCTAAAATTCATAAAAGTCATAATTGATAATAGAAATGAAAATATAGCAGTCACTCAACCATTATCAGATAATCTAAAACTGAATGCTTTTATTGAGGAAGAATGTTAATTATAATGAACAAGAGCAGAGAAAAAGTATTCATAGTAAATATAACAGAGAGAATTTAACAATGAGCGTGTCTAACTTTATTTAATTATTCATTTAATGTCAGCACTCATTTAGCACGTGAATCATTAATTCGCATAATTCTTTTATGATTTCCCATGTGAAAATCCTGTCCATGTTATCAAAGCCACAAATTTCACGTGACATTCGCGAATCTGAATTTGCAGAACTTCTTGCTGCGAACTGTTGGTCGTGAATACACATCCCTTAATTATTCGAAAGGTAATCGAAACAAATCTATTGCCTATAATTACAATCACCTTTCTGATTTGACATTGTATGTGCTAACGGTAAATAGAAATATCATGACTTGGGCATCATATTTAAATACAATCATTTCTTAAAAATACACATAAAATATAGAAACATTGAATGTTTAAACATGCACTTCGCTTTTAAGAGGATAACAATATGGGATAAGATTATCTAAACGCGTGCGCAGTTTCTACGTTGTAAATAATCTTTTCAAATAATCTTTTCGAATAATGTAGATGTTGTGATCTGTAAGTTCAATTCGTTTGCATCATTAACTGATTTCTGTCGATAGTCGCAAGCTACATGGAATTTACCGTCAATCATGAACGCTAACAGCGCGTACAAGTCAATTGTGCGCCAATAACGAATGTGGTTTGCCGGCCTCTGGTCCTTTGCGCGATTGTGATTATTATAATTATTAGCGTATCATTGATACATCATATAGGAACGTCGTGTGTCCATTACACGGCATTGCACCGGAATTTACCCGCAACCCTTCGTCGTCAAGCAACCTGTTAATTACATTAATTAATTCAACCAGATATTCGCCGCACCCACATATGCTGTAAACAATTATCTGGCACCAATGATAAGTCAGATTTACTGTCGAGAGACTTTAAGTCATAATAAGATTTATATTAAGAGATTGCGTAAAGATAGATAAAACTTGTCAGAAGAACATATGAATTTCAATAACGTGATGCTTTTCCTTCCATTACTGGATCTATTAGAATTTTTTTAATTAATAAATTTGATTCATTTTTTAATATAGATATTTTTGAGATATATTTCCACGAAATATTTGAAAACGAGGATAGGTTTTCATGTATAAATGTATATATGCATATGTACACACAAAAATTTTGAATATTGTTAATATTCAGCTAATATAAAGCTTGAAAGATCAAAGTTTGAAGAACTGGGGCATTTCAATAGAGTCAACGTGATAAACCCGAATCTGAAATATGTTTTATGTTATTCCTTTTATTTAGGAACAAAATCGCATACGGAAAATTTGTACATGCAATACTGGTATACGATTAAAAAAAATTTTAAAAACTTAAAAAAGCAAACTTTTAAAGTTTGTAAAAATAATTTCTGTATATACGTGATGTGTGTGTGTGTGTGTGTGTGTGTGTGTGTGTGTGTGTGTGTGTGTGTGTGTGTGTGTGAGTACAGAATATATATATATATAATTAATAATTATATATACATAATTAAAATATGATTATTTTTAATAACGTTTAATAAATTTTTTACAGTATTTTAAGATGCTCATGAGCATCAGTATTATTAAATTGTTTGTCTATTTATGTACGTATTCCGACTTCATTTAAGGACTATGTTTCAAGACTGATGAATATGCGGAACTCAGTTCATGAATTATAAAAGAGAGTGAAGAAGTTCAAAATTATTATTATTAGACACAAGATCCACTATAGATCGATAATAACTCTCCTATCTTTATGTGTTTTCATCAGACCTAATTGCATTTATTATTGTTAATAATATTTGATTATTTACATTCTCTAATTTCTAAAAAAATACTGTATTTAATTTTTACACCATAGCAATGATTTTAATAAAATAACAATTTGAAAATACATTATTTTAAATATTTTTAAATATTTATAAATTTAAATTGAAGCTCAAATTAGTCTACATTGACTTTTCTGTTCAATTTTTTGTTATTCATAATATTTCAAAATCTATGTAAATCTAGCACTTAAATACAATTCACAGTTTTAAATATACAGTATTAATTTCATGGAACGGTCGAATAATCTATTGAAGAACAAAACAATTTCTCATTAAAGAAACATTCCATCGGAGGCAGTATCCTCGAGTTGAATAAGTCGCGCGTAATTCCTAAGAATTGTCTTCACGAGAATTCTGAAATATCGCATTGTTACATCCATATTATTAGCATTATTACAATGTAACTATATCTACGAGGAAGCGATATAGCGGCTAAAAAATATTGAGAAAAATTAACGCGGCTTCCGCAGGGATTTTTCTCCCTTTTATTCGTGACAGACCGCTTTCTCGCTGCTTCTCATTATTCAGCTATCGTGTTCGCAGCATTGGAATCTCTTTTTCTCTCTCACTCTCTCTTTTTCTTTCTCCCTATTTTGCTACGGATGATCGTAATAAAGATGGAAGAACGGACCACTGTTCGTTCCGAGCGCGCCGTGTACAGGGATTGTTTTCGGCTCAAAAAATTCAACCTAGAGAGAGAGAGAGAGTGAGAGAGAAATTAGTTCCTCTGGGTCTTGTGCAGCGGCCATTGTTCACCATTATATAGTCCAATAGGGCGATAGGGCGGTAGGTCATGTCGCAGATTTATAATGCACTTTACGTAAATTAGCTTCAATTTTGCAGACCTCAAAGCATCATCAGCTGGCCACCGATAGTAGAATTTCCAATGTAATTCGGAGCAGACTTCAACTTCACGAAATTTAATCAAGAACTACTGTTTGTGTGACCCAATGTTACGCAATCCGCTAATTACGAAAATTTTTATGTAATAATTTATGGAAATTAAATTGTTGTTAATAAAAATTTCTACTACATGTTTCTTGAGGTAAAAACTCCTTTTAAATATAGGTTTATAAATTAAAAAATAATTCGTCAAATTATTAAAATAAATCATAAAATATCAAATATTACAGTGAATAAATTTTTAGAAATTTTATAATTTACAATATTTAAATATAAAAATTTATTAAATCAAAACAAATCGAAAAATATATTTTAAAATTATAGTCACTTAATATAAAAATTGTTTTCATACTTGTCTTGTGTATAAAAATCTAATTGTATTGTTATATTAAAATCTAACTGTTTTTATGCAAACTGGATATTTATTGGTTTCAATATCAATTTTGAATTGCAAAAGGATAAATATATGACGGAAGCCGTCATCTCCACCGAAGTTATAAACAAACGAGCAAACTCTACTTTGAATTAGCCAAGATAAGTTCTAGGATTACTATGAGATGGCCAAAAGCAGCCACGATTAGCATTTTCATAGACGATATCCTCGTCTTTCGCGATATTAAGGATGAAAGCAATATAATACATACACGATATATGTGTATCCAGACGTAAGCTTGATAAGGAGTTTGATAACGAAATTACACATCAATTATAATGTACATACATAATTGTAATTAAATTTTGAAACAAACTTAATGACAAACACAGAACTTTATCCGAAAACAAAGATATCAAGTTTATGTTAGATACTTCAAAATTGCACAAAACACTGGTTACGTAAAATATTCTAATGGTTAGAAGCAGCTTAATACATATCACAACTTAAACAGTTTTATTGTTATATCAATTTTTAGAAACCTTAAAAAAAGTTATCATAATAAATAGAACTTTACCATGTGAATATTATGTCATATACTAGTGATTCAGTGTAAAGTGTATATCATACATCATAATATATTCATACTCAATAAATTTCGAATAAATATGTTGTTATTTTGACCTTTCTACATCATCGCTTACGATTTCACTTCATTTATCCGGCGAAATATAAAACTCTTAGAAAAAATTCCTCAATCACCGAGCTGTCAAATAACTCAAAGGAAGGAAAGATAAAGAAGGATGGCGTTCCGTTTTTCTTACAAACTTTTGAAGTTTACCAAGACTTGGGTCATCCCTAGGCTCCTAAATCAAACATCGTTTTTCGGAGAATAAATGTTAATAAAGATTAACAACGTGATTCCAGAGGCGAGTTAGCTTAGAACGTCAAGTCGAGGGGAAATTTTGGCGTCACGTTAAAATCAGAGCTTGACTGAAGAATTTATTTCGCTAGCTTCAGCATTTCTCTTTCTTTACGGAGCTACGGAAATACAACGAACGGGTTTCCGCAAAACCGAATACGTCAGATCAACGAGTGTGTTTTCCTTAGTCGCATCGAGCGAGGGAAAATCTCTTTGCGGATGCGCTCTATCAGTTTTCTACCGTGCTTCAGTCGACAATGAATTTCTGATGAATCCTTCCAATATCGAAGATTCCGAAATTTCCGCGTATTTTCACTTGATAATGCTTAAGCTTGCATCTATTTGATAATTTATTTGAACATCTCCGCAATGTATCAACAAAGGTAGCAGAAGATTATTGTTAAAAATAGATGGTTATATCTCATCCTTCAATTCTGACAGTAAATTCAAAATCGCAAATTACACATGTAATCAATAAATGGTTGATTCTCACTGAATCCAAATCTTAGAAAAGCAAATATAATATTTTATAGATTTACAGAAAATCTAAACATTATTTCTAAAATAAGTCGTTAGGAAAAAAATGTAATATTCTAATTTATACAAGTATTAACACATTAAAAACTAAGGATTTTTCAAATTAAAGGAAAATATGTCAAAGAATATAACTTTCCGTTATTTTTCCCTATTAAAATAAAAAGTTACTGTTCTTTCAAATTTAATTCTTAACACTTAATATTTAAGAAAAATATATTGCTTCTTTTTTTATCTTTTATCACGTGATAGTGATTATATTTTTACGATAATCAGGAAATGTTTCAAATGTAGGTATAGATTCTAAAGTGTAAATCCGACAACTAAATTCGAATAGTAGAATTATAGCTTCCATTTAATCCTTCTCGTTGCGCAGCTTTTTTTGCTCACTTATAGAGCGTTCGTTTTCCCGCTTGAGCTTACTCTGTCTGACGCAAAAAAGAGCAGAATCCCTTCTATTGGGTCGTCGCGTAGAAACGGATCTTTGTAATCCAACAGACATCTTTGATCCCGCCAAAAGCGCTTCCGTCACTGACAAGCAGGCCTCGATCGATTGTGAAAGGAAGAGTCCGCTATTTTGCCAGAGTTCGCTATTTTGCATCTCGGACGCGCGCATGGTGCCCCATTGAGCCAGGAGTGATCATTCGTTTCGCTATCATTTAATTAACAAACGCTACATGAGCTCATACTTTTAACGAAGACTGTGCTCGGTGCTGTTAATTAATTTCAATTCCGCGTGGCAGATGAGCTTTTAAAAACGAGTTAATAATTTTAATAGCTTCAACTATAACAAATTCGATATATCCGACGATTTATAGCACAGAGATAAATCCTACTCAGTACACTAATGTGAATTAGAATTTTTTTTCGAAACGCTATCGATTATCTCATTGGCGACAACAAATAAATTTAGTTAAATGCAAATTTGACGTACGTCATAAAAATGTATCTATCTACAGAACATATAAATCTAATTATTTAATTTATAAATAAAAACCTGATAAAACAGTAACTATCAAATGTGAACACTTTAACTCCACTTCAATGCATTATTATAAATCGAAAACTATATGTATGTAAATTTTTTAATCTTATAATACTTCAAACAATCAAATAAAAATTAAAGATGAAACATTTTTTAATTAATATAGATTATTTTATGTAATATATATCACCTCACTGATTTCAAAATAGAAATTTTAATTACATTTCTATAAAATGTTAGAAATCTTATTGGTTTTCTGTTACATAAATATTCATAAAGATTATATTTTATTGCATTAAATGCTATATTGGTTATTTATGATTGATGCCTGACTTTTTCTCTGGTAGTTACTAATAATCGAAATTTTTTAAACGCTTATTAAAAATAAGTATTATCTAATATTTTTTGAATGATGTAAATAGTTACACATAGTTAATATAAAGTAGGAAGTGCATTATATTATAGGAATATAATTTTTAATTGTATTACACAATATTTTATATGCATGTGATAATATAATAAAAATTCTACTGTGGTGGTACGACATACAAAATTCACTGAGCAGACAATACGTTGACGAATACTATATAATATATTAAGAAAGAAGCCGTGTCTATATTGCGTTGGCACTCCTACTCATCGAGAGACATTATCTGTTCATCGACCCATGAACAATAATTCAGATAGAGCGATAATCTTCGACATGTCCGCCAGTACATTGATTCTCACTATTTGCTATGCCATTCAATCGCGTACGTGTCTCACTGCCGAGATATGATTCGCATTAATGTGACGTTTAATTGTCACGTTTAACTAATCCATCATTATTGTGACATTGTCCAAACTATGACTTCTATTGTATTGAAAAATTTGTTCAGGTTTAGGTTTGTCTTAATTTTATTAATGAAAAATTATCACAAGATGTTCGTGCAACAATTATAAGCACACGATTATGAGATTTTTGTATGTCTCGTCTCATTCGTTTTATTTAACAAATTAAACGCATCAAAGGCAAGGTCATGATTTTTTTTCTGTTGGTATTTGTTCTAGTGAAATATTCATTTTGTTGAACCAATGGTGAAGTTACTGAACAACGTGTCGACTACTAGTAAAGTATTATACGTGAGTTCCTAATTTCAATTTGAAAAATTTTTCCTTCGTTACATATCAATTCATCAAATTCCAAAAAAATACATTGGAAGATTTTTCACGAAAGAAAATAGTGGGAACAAAAACCGAGAAATTGATCACTATCACCACGACGCATTATTAAATTTCAATCTCTTTTCCTTTGATTCACTATTCGCGATTAACGTTACGCCGTAACAAGATAGATGATTAAAAGGATTACGCACGAAATTGCCAGAGTTTCTAAATGCGTACAATTAACACGCAGGCAACACAATCCGGAGCGTGCGCGAGCGCGCGTCTCAAATTCCGAATGAAGTCTTTGCCATCTGATCCGACGGAGACCGGAAGTGACCGCGCGATTTAGTGGTGCCATTGATGACCTAGTTCTCACCAGAAACGCAGACTCCGATTACTCACCGTCACACAGACGTTCGACGATGATGGCGAGAAGGAGTGATCGAGAAGATGCGTTTACGTAAATCGTGACACGACGTATCGTCTTTCGAACGTTAACCGCATGTACTTCCGCGACGTACAAGTATTTCCGACGTCTTCGAAATAAATCGCGATAAAGAGTTAGGCGAACGAGCCCACGTTCAAGATTCGAAGTGGAATAGCCACTTGTAGAGTCGGCGGATGACCGGGCGCGTAAACCAGACTGGCGGGTTGATAAACAGGTGAGATGTCGTCGCGTGCCTCTCTCCCTTTTCCCCCAGCCGCTCGCGTTCCACTCCTTCCACTTTCACCAGTTGCACCCTCCCGGTTTTCACCCCGGCGCATCTCTCTCCCACCTAGATAGTTCCCCCTCTTCGCATGCCATCTATCTCGCTCTTGTTCACAATTCGGACTATCTGTCTCGTTCCGATTCCCCGTTACCCGCCTTATTTTTCGTTTCCTCCACAGAGACTTCTCCATCTTTACCGTTTGGATTTTTCTCTTCCTCGCGTTGGGGCACTATAGCGTTATTTCTCTCCTATCCATTGCCTTGACGCACCCCTACTTTTCTCGGCCATCTCTCTTTCTTCAAACAGACTTGCCAGCAACTATCTTTCTTCCTTTTCCGTTTCTCTTTTTCTTGCATTCTAGATACCACGTCACGCAACTCCCTCCCTGATTCGCCCTCTCTCTTTTTCAGTGTCGTCTCGCTTCCTTCCTCACATTCACCCTCCAGTTTTTCCAACACGGCTTCACTCCTTCCACGTTTCTAGATTCCCCTCTCTCCTGTCCCCTAGTGTCCCTCTGGCCGTTCTACCCTCTTCAGTGACTCCCACCTAGCTATTTCTCGATGCCGCCCTACCCATCGAGGTTCGGTGGCGCGCAGTTTCCTACCCCCGCAGGGGTACAACCGGAGGCACTTGCGTGCGCAGCACGTCCATCGATCTATTTTAGCTCACCTACGCTCCTGCCAGGCCGGGTATATACCTGCTGCCGCTTCCATACCGTACCCTGCGCGCGTACGGGTGCGTTCACACTACACATTGCCGGGGGTGAAATGAAGAGGGAAGCTAGAGGAGAGAGAGAGAGAGAGAGAGAGAGGACGGACGAAACTTCGATGAGAGACCCAGAGACCCGAATTGTCGATCTAGGTTACGAAGATCAAGAGAATTCCAGAGAGAAATGGTTTGGTTATATCAATGTTCAACAAGCTTAATTCGCTTAGAAATTAAGTGATCGGATAAATTATAAGAAATCCCTTTGTTTATTCTACATTATTTAGCATCTGCTTCATTAACTAGTAAGTAATATTAATATTTAAGCAGTCATACTTTTTCTCTTCAAAATTCTTTTTCGGCACATTGTATGTTTTAATGTAATGTTTGCCAAAAATTTTTCAGAGAAAGATTAGCTTTTCTGGATTTTATAAAGGTTGATAGTAACATATATTAATCATATAATTTTATCTATATATTTTAATGAATGTACTTTGTGCACTATAAGATTTTGTTCACTCCAGTTAAAAGGAATTTTTACGGAACGTGCTAGAAAATATGATCTCAGTTTTGAATAATCCCATAATAAATCTGACATTGATGTTCATTTAGCAAAAGAAATTAAAACTACAGCCATTAAAATTAATGTCGGAAATGTTGCTATCTTCTACATACAGCGTGAATAGAAAGGAATAAAAGAGTATAACTTTAAAAGCGTTTTAAGTCTGAATCTGGTTTTTAAGCTATAGCTATATTTAATTTTTACAAAAAATAAATGCCATTGCAAATAACTTACAAGTTGTAATTAAAAAAAAATAATTTTTGCACAAATTCTTTTTGAATAAAGTTTTACTCGTTCCTTTTTTTGATAGCAATTTCCATTTGACAGCAAAATGACGTACGTCATATTGTTCGCAATACATGTGTCCAGTGCATCCTAGGATATATATATATAGCAATATGTATAGATTTTTCCACTATATAATTTTAAATACCGTTATTACTAGATTATTATACATTATATTCAATCGTATTCAATCTCTAAGTCTTTCGTCAAATTTTTATTCGACTATATTTTGCATTATTGTTATATTCGCGTCAGAATGTCATACATAGAGTACGGACGACACTATAATTGTGTTAGCACCACACGTAGAACGTGATCTCGAGTTAATACTGAGGCCGTCTGCTTGCAGGAAACCCTAGCGCGATGCATGTTACTCGCGTGATTGTAATTTCCATGGGAATTACTTGGTGGCACAAATGTCACTGTGTACTTCACATTTATTCGTGGCAGTCACGCACCAAAGTATTAAATTTCATCGCACAAGAATTTCTACATGATTGTCGTCAACTTGAGGTGTAACCTCTCGTGTATTTTATTCAACAAAATTTCAAATAGAACATGCATAAATTATTTCTGGACATTAATTTTTTATAATAATAAAAGAATAGAAGAAACAAATTCAATAATGTAATTTCTTAAATGATGATTTTCAGTATTATAGAAATTCATGTAATTTTCTTATTAATAATAGTAAATAAATAAACAAATAACAGTAAACTAAAAAATGTTACAATTTGCATACAGTATTTTTTATTTTTATATTTATATAGCAAATATAAAAAAACTGAAATCTCTCCGAAAGTTATTAGCTATTTCATAAGTTATGTTTGTAAATTTATCACAGTTTGCTTTTCATTTAGTTGCTGTGTTTCATAGATTAGTACTATAGATCTATGGATAAACGGCGTATTTTCGAAAACAAACCGAATTTTTTTTATTTATCGGTATTTTTTTTCTCGCAAGGTATTTCGATTTTGCCGTGATATTTGATATTAAATGCTAGGATGATTTGGTCAAACCTGCAAACCTTGATGACCGATTGTTGAAATTGTTTTCACTTTTAGCAAAATAAAAACGCATTGCTTGAATCTGCTGAAATGTAAGTTAAAAGCATCAAAAATCGATTTAATTTGGAAATTATTCTTGATTATGAGCTATTACATAATCATACAATTACGTTCTGATTGGTAGTTTAAAGAACAATAAGCATACTGTATTTATTTTCAAAACATTTTCTTAAGCGCACAAATATTCAGTATTTATTAAAAAATACGTTTATTGATATTAAATAAAATTGATAAAATAATTTATCAGATAAAATAAAATTATCTAAATAGTTTAAAAAAGAAATAATAGAAAATTACTATAAAATCGATTAATAATCAATTTTTTAAATATTCAGATTTTTTGGACATTTGTGGCCTATAAAACATTTTTACTAAAAGAAAAAAAAATAATTTTTTCTAAGCTTAATAGATTATATTTGAGACAGATATGTTATAAATTACAAAAAAGATGTTGAAAGTAAGATAAGTTTGATAAAGTGTAGAATTTTTATCGTTTTGTATTTACCAATCTGCAACTAATTGAAACAAAAAACTTTAAATAAAATCAATTGTATTCAAAAAATCTCGATAGTTTATGCTATTGCGTGTGGTGTTATATATTTATGGGATTGACACGCATGCTAGTTAATAGAACCATAGTTGGTCTCTACGATGTGATAATGAAATCGGATTATCGATTTCGTTCCCGCAGCAAATAGTAGTATACCGACGTAAATGGCATTGATAGACGGCGCTATGAGGGGGTACAGAATAATAGCGCTAGCGCACACAGTGCCTAATGGAAAATTTTCATTAACTATCTAGTTCGTAAAGGAACGATCTGAAATCGCCGTAAACACGTATACATGTTACCGTCTTAGATTATTAATGTTACTAACATTTTTAAAGAAGTTTTGTGTGCAATGTATCTTGTTAACATTTTATCAATAAAAGTTCGTTTTTTACAATATAACATTAATTAATATATAAACATGTTTCAATTATTATTGCTTTAAATTTATTATAATCTATTTTTAAATTTTAGTTGCAAACAATAGAAAATATAATAAAAAAAACATATTTATAATATTAATTTTCTCATTATATTTTCAAAACAAATAAACTTTGCGAAATTAAACTTTCATGAATAAAAGTTAATAGAAAGCTAATAATCTTTTTTTTTATATAATATTAAAAGATCTTTACTAAATTTACTTATAAAAAAATTAAGATTTCAAACAACAATAAAATTTTAATTTTCTCAATTTATGTTTTTGTGCTAGTAAAAGAAGACGAATTTTTCAACTTGCAACAAAAAGAAAAGTTACAGGTCAAAAATATTTGAGATTGGTAATGTCGCATTGCAAGTCTCTTGAATTGTAACTTTTCAACAATGACTTTTAAAGTAGGTAGCACTGCGAAGTTCAGCATACTACCTTTGCTTATCTTAAACTTTTTCGTTATTTGTTTCAATATGTGCAACATTAAAATTTGCTCTGTTCTATTTTTGCTGCGTTGCTGTAGCATTACACAACGCTAATTAATCGCATTAAAATTAAAATGACCGTAATCTTAACTAAAACCATATTACAAAAGATTATTTTGCCTTATTTATAACTGAGAAATTAAATAACCAAATCATTGTTTTGGCATGAGCAATTAATCCTTTTTTAACTTAATCTTGTTTTTAACTTATTACATTATGATGATAATTGTCTCTATTTGTTCTAGAAAGCTTAACTTATAATATATAAATTTCTTTTCTCTATTTTTTGCGCTTTCTAGCTCCTTTTATCTGTTCATTCTTTTCACTTTTTTTGCGCGCCGAAAGCGATACTTTTATAAGTCACGATTGCATTTAAAAGGAATTCCGATCGTTAATATCGCGCGATTAAAGCCGTGCGGTTCCTGGAAAATTTTCCTTCCACGTAATATCTCCCAGTCTTACAAGAGTTTTCAGGTCGAGAGATGCTCAGCCATTAATGGCGATTGTGGCACGGTGGAGACGAATAAGAACGTAGACGACACTCGTCGACAATTCGAAGGAATCCCCACAACGTTTCTTGTCTACAATCTATTTTATTCTGTTACGCTTATCATGCACTGATGGATCTCCTGCACGTCATTGCAACGTAATACGCAGATTCATCACTATTATGAACGAAATTATGACAGCAATAATCATTGATTAATTTCTTCGGTGAATCGAATGTTCGTTTTCGGCTTGTTTAACAATACAAAATTTAATAAATAAAATTTTTAATAGAAACCAAGTTAATAATAAAAATTTAAATAAAACATTTTTATAGCAGGTATTTGTGCACTATGTAGTCAATTTAAATAGAAATGTATTGTTCAGAATTGAAAATATCACTAATTTATATATGTGTATCGATATAAATATTGATAGATTTACATATTTAGCAATTAAGGAATTTATGCCTTTACAGAGCTAAAAATTTAAAGAACTTCGAACAATAACAAATACGTTAAGTATAATTCTGATCTTATTATAGATCTAAATATTTGTATCTAGGAGAATGTCACTTTTAAATTTATAATAATAATCGAAACTGTTTACGAAATAAACAATAATTAAAGTTTAATTTTTAACTTGTAATAATATATATTATTACAAATTTTGACATACTACAGTAAAATAATTATAATATAATAACATCTGACGTATTTGAAATGTAGTTGATCTTTCGGAAAACTAGAATTTCCCTATTGCAGCAAATTTTTCCGTATTTGTTTATTCCGATTTATTCTGTTCGTGTGGGTTGTACAGAGTAACGAAATAGCAAATTACTTTTATCGGTACGTATAAAAATTTCGTAGGACGCGCAATTTTCCAATTCCAACCAGAATGCAGCTCTGACATTTTTCGCGGTGCAACGCATGTACATCCTATGTATGGTAGAAACTGCTACCTTCCAATTTTATCCATGCCAAATTACCATTGAATTAATTTTGTCAAATGGATGTATAAATTTTTCATTTCAAATAAAATGCGCTTCGATTAAAATACTTTTGTAATAATCGCATCTATGAATTTAAATGACTCATTCAGACTAGTAGGAACAAAATAGATAGCTCAAGAGTACGTAAATTCGTGATGTTTAACGTTAATTGTTTGTAATAATTATATTCATAGTATAATGCATTTACATGTTCAATTTCCATGTAAAGCTAATTTATTACACCAATCATAATACTTTGCTACTGTAATCCATCTAACATTTATAATTTCCTCTGACGTACATCAGTAATTTGAGAGCTCAACTTGTCATGAAAAGCTGTATGAAAGCTATTACTCACTATCAGCTTAAATTCACTCTTTCACTAATAATTTTGCTTTTAGATGAACAAGCCAAGTGTAATATGTATAATATGTACATAACTTCTGCATTACCTAGACAATATTTCAACAAATATAATTAATCAAATTTCAATCGTTATTAATATTATACTCTTGTTATTAGTAGAATTTAATATTTGTTTTGATAGACAATAATTATCTATAAACTATTAAACAAAATAATGAGAGTCCATAGATAATATAGGAAAAAGATGATGCATTGATTAAAGATTTTCTGCCTTGCTGAAATACAGGACAATACATATCTATTTAAACTCGAAGTTTTTTCTCTACGATCAATTGACTTTCATTATTTCTTTACGTAGTTTCTCTGTCATTCGTATTTCTTGTGGCTGTTCTAAATAAGTTTCCGTGATCTTCATCACTTTTTCTTTATTTTGAATGTCGGTTGAGTGAGCCACAGAAATATATCTTCTTGGTAGTTCGGTTGTGCACTCGCAAACGAATCAAAAATAAAAATGCGAAATAAATGAAAGAAGAGCGAGATGCTATAGTTTTGTGCAGCACATCGGAAATGAAAAGAAGACAAAACTCAGCTGTGCCTGACACGCTTTCCTTTTGTTTAAAATGCTCACGATATCGATATCGATATTTCAAGTTTTCGCGCAAGTAACAACTTTTTAAAATGTAACTTTGGAACACATCTCATTGCTTTTGATAGAAATATTTGTGTCGTCAAACTAGTGTCTACAATACACAATTATTTAAAATAAAAATGACTGCATTAATTTGTTTAATACATTTACATTGTATCAAAATTTCATGCGAATAACAGACTATCACAAGATGTTAACGACTCATCATTTTATTAATTATTTAAAATCCCCTAAAAATATAAGATCGTAAAAATTTTGTTTGACGAATTATTTTATCATGTATCTTAAAAGAGAAAAATTGAGTAATTTTTACCAACCATACCAAGATATCTTTCATTATTTATTTATCTAAAAAGAGAAATCCGCCTGTTTTCAAATTTAATAAATCTAATCTAGGAACCAATTAAACTAAAAGTATCATCAATATTGGTATTGAAAATAGTAAAAAAATAACAAACAAAAACGAACATTTATCTATTTGTAAATTTACTCCGATACATAAACTAACACCGACTTACGCGCTTCTTTCATTGAGACAGATCTGAGATTAGACAATTTCGGTACAACAATGGAGCATTGTCGATTCTATGCCATAGAGGAAATCGAGCCAGGACGAAACTTTAATTGGATTCAATTTCTAATGAAGCCAATATCAGTAAATCCGAGCGGGCCACTTTTGCTATCAATAACGAGTCGCTATAAATTCCGCTGTACGTATTCATGGTACGTGTACCGAATAAATTATGTACGCATTCCGTAGAATAGAGATCATTTGTACTTCCTAATGCTTCGTTATTTTTATAAGAACTCAAGTAATGTATTTTGTATTTATACATCACCGGTCTAATATTTCTGTATTTTTAATGTATTTTTCTTCAATTAATTAATATATAAAAAGTAAATAACTAACCGAAAGGTTGATGCGCCGCAGACGCCCAATGCCTTTCAGGCCTCCTCCTTCTCTCAGATCCATATTGTCGAGTCTCCTCCTCCCGTTGCACTCGCGGAACACTCACGTTAAAGAAACTAAAATTGTGCCCGTGGACTAATTAAGTCTATAAAAGTTTTTCGAATCCATTAGTCCAGTTACTTTAAACGACACTCCCGGAAAAAAACGCGCGACGCGACGAACCGGCTGCGGTTCGTTTATTTCACAATAATTCGGCGACGATGGACGTTGGCTTCCTCTCGTCGATTCGCACACCGAGAAATATCTGTGATACACCATTGAGATAGACGTTATACACCCTGTATATGTTGCAAATATTACTTATCCAGTTACCCCAAGGTTGCCTTGCAGGCCTCCTCCTCTTCTTCTCAGATACTCTCAGAATTCGTTGCACTCACTCGCGAAAATATCGGTTACGATTGCGCGATGATGCTTTACACGGCACTCCCGGACCGATTGCGCGCGATTGGGTACTCGGTTTTCTCTTCGAAAAATTGTTCTGGTCCACTAAAGAAAAGAGTTTAGTAATAACTATCAAATGGTTGAGTGAAATAATGCCAATTAAACATTTGATTGATACTTATTACCAAAAATAATTTTACTTTTCGAAACATTTAGCAAGTACTATCCAACTTAGTAATGTTTACAAAATATTTAGAAAAGTAAAACTATTTTTTATTATATTAATCAAATATATAATTATTTAAATTTATTTCACCCAACATTTGGCAGCTATTACCAAACTCTTTCTTTCAGTATCTTTTTCTTTGATTCCGCACAGGATATTTGCAAAGCATTAAAATATAATTAAAAAATTGATTTCTGACTCACCGACCCGATGCGCAACGAGCGGAGTTAATCAGCCACGAAGCTGCGGTGATTACTGTAACACACAAACATAAGGTTTAAAAATTAAAACTGCGCTCAAAATAATCAATATTTCAAAAGTTAATTCTGACAGGCACATCAAACTTTTAAAACTTAACTTTTAATTGGATATTCAGTAATTTAATAATATCCGAAAAATATTTCCACAAAATTCAATTTTTATACAATTGTGTAAAGATAAATTTACATTTATCTTGTTGTACTTCGACGTCTAGCAATGCTAAGTCTTTGTATTTAAAAAATTTGGAATGATTGAATTTATGCGATGGTCGAGAATTTTTGCAATGCTCCAATTTTTGCTTAATACGTATTAAGCATAATATAATTCTTTTTTCTTTAAGTATTTTTTAATTTATTGAGATAAAATCGAATAAAAAAGACTATTCATTTTATGTAAATAAGAAATATTTACCCCAAGGTTGCTCCGCTGGGGCCAGATGCCTCTCCCAGGCCTCCTCCTCCTCTCATTGTCAGATCCTGCGATTTAATCTGTAACATACAAGTAAAAGAAAAATTATAGCAACGCTCAAAGTAATTAATATTTTAAAAAATAATTATTTGGATTATAGAATTTTATTCGTGCATTAAATAGATGTTAATAAAGCAAAATTTAATTTTTCAAAATTTGTTTCTTTCAAGCATAAAATCATATAGTTTTACAAGCAAAAATCTCTTTGTTCTAATGTTCATTTAAATTCAAATGGATGATTAAAATAAAGACTACAGATGCAATTAGTAGCAAATAATCAGTGTGTCCGCTTAAAATTTATAAATTCATTCCCTGAAAATTCCAGGATTTTCTAGGAATTTTTATCAAAATTCCAGGATCGATACGTTTATCGCGCTTTCCATCATTAGATATAAAGAATGTAAGAAATAATTTTATCAGAAAGATATAAAATTTAAATTTAGAAATAAAAATTTCCAGGGCTAACAATAAAATTTCCAGGAAAATCCCTGATTCCACAGTCTCAAATCCCTGACTTTCCAGGTTTATCTAGGTTTTTCCAGGTAGTGGACATCCTGATTAACTATTGTAATTTTAAATAAATTTTTTCGATAGAAGATGTGAAAACAATCCGCGATAAATATATCATACATGCGGGTTTGCTCGTGCATAGATGGCAAAAACTGCGGAAACTGTTGATAAAACAAATCGTTATAAAAAAAAACAAATGTTGAAGAGAATTCTCGTATTATTTTTGTTTCGCTTCTAGATTTACAATTTCAATCTTATAAAATAAGAAACAATTTGATTTACGGGAATTTATGCTCACGTTAATTAACGAAATGATGCTTCATTAGCAGAGATTATCCGGCAACACACCTGGTTGTCTGTTATTATCGAATAACCAAAGCAGTAAACAAAGTTCTGTTCGCATTAATAGCAGATGCGATAGCTCGCCGTAAAGTTCGTTAACGTATCCACCCGATATATCACGTAGCACAGAATAATACGATAAAAGTGCAATCGAATAATTAAACGTTCCAAATGTTTTAGAAAACAATATTAATTGTCTGAATTATTACAATAAAAATAACAGCCAAATTTATTATATAGAAAAATGATATTATATCACGTCTATAATTAAAATTTTAATTCTTTGCTATTATAACATTTCTATTAAGAAATTTAAATTGTTATAAAAGATGTATATATTTTAAATCAGTGATCATTACGAGAATAAATCCTCAGATTTAAAAATTTAATATAGATCTTTAATTTTAGTAATATTTAGTAATAAGTTCGCGATTTAAAGATATGCAATTTAAAGTAGTATAGAAACATCTAAATTGAAATATTTTTTTTTACAGAAAATACTTTGAAATTTTTTGATTCAAAAATAGATGTGTAAGAATATTTATACATATATGCACAAATTAAATAAGACAATTTTATAATTACATATTCATTTCTTTTTTTATTTACACAAAAAAAATACTCGAGCTTTTAAAAAAACAGAACACGCTGTGATAAGTCAGTCAAAATGGAAAATATCACGAAGAAGTGAAAGATATTGGCGGAAAATAAAAGAAAAAAATTTCCGGAGAAAACGCTAAATTTAAGAATTGGCAGCGAGGAGAAGCGAGGAGAAGGTTCAATGTTAGCATAAATTTTGGGAAACACGTACGGACATAATCTCGAGTGAGTTAAGCCGAGGCGGATTGTGAGGGTTTGCTCGAGGGCATGAATACGAAAAAGGGTTGTTCTCGCGCGCGAAACCTTGAAGCGATGATGTTGAGAGGAGGAGCCGGGTAATCCCTTCGACCGACATTTTCACGTCCTCGACATATCGAGCGGTCGCGACATACACGATAGCGACAAAAGATTTTTAAGAGACCTTTTAAGAGAAAATCCGACCTACTTGCAATCGTACGAGCTTATAATCCTTACCAGGATTGAGAACGTTACTTTATAAAAGTAACGCGTTACAAAAAGTAACTTGTTAATGTTACTGATTTTAAAAAGTGACGCTTCACCATAACCGTTACCTTAGAACTTAGAAAGAAACGATTCGTTACTTTTTTCGTTATTTTTTCATAGAATTTTTATAATATTTTTTTGAGATCCATTTATCTCTCTATTTATTTCACCGGTTCAATACGAAATTATTAGTAGTTTTGATTAATCGTAACATAGCCTACAGTATGTATTACACATTTATAAAGTAACAATGAAATTCATTACCATTACTGTAAAAGTGTAACGTTACCGACACCATTACAGACAGAAAGAAGTAATAATCACTATCAAAAAAGAAGCGGTAACGATAATGGAGGTTACAAATAACACGTTACTTCCCAATTCTAATCCTTACATTTCTCAACTCTTCGCTATATTTCTTCTTGAGAAATCAGAAGGACAGTTGGTTAAGTCCATTGATTTAACGATTTTGTTAAACTCAGATCAATCAAGGTTTAAATTTATACGGATTCTCTTCGGATTTTCCGTCGCGCCGGAATTGAAAACCTGCGCCTTTTGAAATAAACGTTTGCTACGCTCGCGATATTTTGCGTGCATATATATTGCAAACTCTCCGATATTCTTATGATATATTCTTACACGAGTTTTCCACCACCGTTTTTCATTTATATGTACGAAAGAATACTTCGCGCTAGACTCAATCTCACATCTCTTATGTAAAGCACAAAGTATGTATGTATATGTATAAAGAAATAAAAACACATGAATATAAATAATGTTTTCGAAGCCAGCAATCTCTAAAGATTTACATTTTTTGAAATGTAAAACAGATAGATCAGATATTTAACTAACGCTTTTATTTTTGTACATTTATTACTTAGTTCTTAGTACACAGATATTCTTTCAATATAATTCATTTTTAAAAATCTACTTTCTATTAAAATTTTATTTAAATAATTTATATTAAATTATATTAAAAAAGATATTCATTACAATTCAAATTCAAAATTATTTTGAAGGTGTACAGTTGTTAGTATAAAAGGTAAAATTATAAAATATTTTTCTTTAAAATATATATAGGGTAACTGCAGTATTTACGCCGCGGGGGGATTTACACCGCAGGTGTCAGAAAAAA
>QKQZ01044551.1:0-43463 GCA_003595255.1 Solenopsis fugax | reverse complement strand
ATAATGAATTTTCTACTAAATAGATTTCATCCCAAGAGTAATAAGTTTATGATAGTACCAACCTCACACACACATGCGTTTATTAATGTAGCAGAAATCTCGCTATCTCATATTAGGAACCTATAATAGACGACTTTACCCTACATAACACAAAATTTTCATATATTTCTTACTTTTATTTTGATAAATATTTATACAATATTCTTTTACTAAATTCAAAATTTATTTTAAAAGAGAGTAAACAAATTGTTTAATCAAAGTATTCGGCGTTGCTTTCTATTACCTTTCTACCAGTTTATAAATTCCATCTCGGAAAAATGCAATGTCGTTGAACGCGATAAAGCCATTAAGCCATTTTCGGATCTCGTCCACTGATTGGAAATGCGTATCAGACAAGGCGTGTTGAATCGACTGAAATAAATGGTAATCCAAAGGTGCTATCTGATGAATACGTCGGATGCTGCAAGACATCTCAGCCAAGACTCGTTATGATGTCTTTTGTGTTAAAAGCAGCGTGGCTTAGCGTTGTAATGCTGCAAATTCACAGATCATTTTTCTGTACAAGTATGTAGGCGTTTTCATTTTAATTCTTGGTTGATTAATTGATACTGATACAAGTTCACAGGAACTTTTACTTGATTTCAACAGCTTATCATAAATAATGCTTTTAATGTCCTACTAAATTCAGAGCCTTCTTTCCGAAACGTTTGAGCTTTGCGATCAATGTTAATGATTCGTCGAAATTTAGCCATGACTTCTTATATTTCGGATTGTCATAAAATATCCATTATTCATTGCCCGTAACAATTTTCCACAATATACATTTTTTACGCTACTTATTGAAAAGAGAAAGATCAGAAAAGAGAAATATCAGCTAGTGACGTCACTCGTTAATTTTTGTTAGCTTCAATGAGTTCATGCAGAATCCATTTTCTTTTGGACCTTTCCTATCTTGTATAGGCGTTTGGAAATGGTTTGCTGCATTACTCTTAACTACTTTGCAAGCGCTTCTTGAGTTTGTGCCGAATTCTCAACGAGCATGTGCTCCAAATCATCATTGTCATACTTCCGAGAGTCTCCAAGATATTATTTGACGATGAGACTGAAATCACCTCTTTTAAACCGCTTCATTAAAAAATGCGCATACGATATATCTTCGCCGAGAAAAGAACAAATCGATTAGTACACTTTTGCAGCATTTTTTATTTGTTAGAATTCGTAAAGAATACAGTGTTAGATATACACATTATCTGTTGCCATTTTTGTCGCTAATAAATTAAATACTTTTTAAGATTATATTGGGCCTTTCGTCAAATTAAGTACCATTTTTAATAACTATTTGTTGACACTACATAACCGCAAAAAAACGCGAAAGTTAATTTTAAATTAATTTTTTAACTGCTTAAAAAAATTTAGATTACTCATTTGTACACCTAATATAATTTAAACACAAATAATCTAATTATTAAGTTTAAGATGACAGAGCTGGATCCTCTGCTGATGTAAAATTTATGTATTAATATTCAATGTATAGCAAGGCATAACTAGCCATGGCTGAGCGTTCAGAAACGGTGCTTACTAGGGTAGATTAGAATGGATAGAAGGAATAGAATGTATATGAGAGTTATACATAAAATTTACGTACATTACCATTCTAGGGTTAAGAGAGTCGCATAAGAGTAGCATAACTTATGTCAAAGCTTTTGTAATTCTAAGGTAATGGATACTAATTAGTACGGTGAATATCGATGCACCTAGAGAATAAATTGCCAGACCAGCAATACGATCGAGACGTGTCATCGTGTACGTGCACTAGAATCATAAATCCTGCTTGAGAGGCGAACGACCGACAATGAGAGTGCAGATACGAGCTCGCGAAAGATATTCGTCGATTGGGCCTCGAGAATAGCTCGTAGCTCGATGCAATCCCGTGTTAACATCGATCGACGAATCGATTGATGATAGTACAAGCGAAAATTCTATGGATTTATGATTACCATATAGCATGTGATTATGACCGATGATAATACAAGTTCGCGAATTGCAGTTGAGAATATTTTTAACACAAAATATTATATTTTTGATCGCGAAATAGTAGCTTTATATATATTCTAGCATTTTTTATTTCTTATTATATTAAAGGATAAATCTTTACAATACAAGTTCAAGCATAATATTAAATTGCATTCTCCTGATAGTCTTGAAAATTTGACTATCCAATAATAATTATTATTATTTAAAAGAATTGTTTAAACTTATTATTCTGTAGTTGTTTAAAAAATCGTCTTTTAATATTATATTTTCATAATGCTTGATATTATCGATAATTAAGACTTTTAATTTGCATAAGATTAATTAATTAAAGTCTCATTATCTTGTTATTTACGTTACTCAAAACTGTACAAACTTATTATTATGTGATAACTTTTAACATCCTCTAATGTAATCATGATTCAATTTAAATTTTTGCAAAGATGTAATGCAATCTCTTTGAAGGATGTACTTTTAACGAGCACTTTACAAATATCCTGTGCAATAATGATCTTGTTAAGGGCTGATTCCAAAGTTTGTGCTTATTGTTCTTCGGGGAATTTAATTCCCAAAACACAGAAGAGAATATCTCTTCATCTAGCCAACTATATACCTTGTTATTTAATGGAGATCAGATGTTATAATTAAACCCATTGGATTAATTGAAGAACATAATGGTAATAATTTCAATAATTTATTATATTATTAACTGATTTATATAATTATAATTATCACAAAATCATTAAAAAGTGATAATCATTGATTCCGTCCATAAAAAACAATTACAACATACTTGTAGATAAATTATCCAAACTTTAATTACATTTTCCCCGTATGATAATTATATAAAACTGAAATATATACAGTGAAAAAGAAATGACTTATTGGCCTGATACGAATAAATATTAAATAATAAAGTTAACAAAATATATTGCAATATAATTTAATTTCATATAACTTTAATAATTATTTATCAAATTATGTAACAAATTGAACACAATGTTAATTTCTTTTATTTGTACTTGCTATTTTTGTCTAATTTGTCTATCAATTTATAATTATTCCATCTTATGTGATAATTATTCATATCAAACAGACTTTTTATAATACGTAACTAATACAGTTTCGTTGAATTATATCTACGTATGCATGCGTGCGCGATTTCTTTGACTATCGACCATAGACGACATGCGACATGCGACGAGCACTCTGTCAATGGACGCCACTAATTTTCCGATTCTCGCTCGATCGCTTCCGTCATCCCGTTCATCCTCGTCCTTATCGATTCGACGAATGCCGCTCGGATTATCCGGTCGAACGACGAGCCAGACACATCATCGACGACCATGCTTTGTCTTTAGTCGCAGTGCCGTTGATTCTCCCAGTGGGAATCAGGATACCGCTGTCGTTCCTCGGGGAAATAGAAATCGAGTATGAAAGTACGAAAGAAATATAGAAGGGAGAAAAGAAGACAAAAATAAGGAGGATAAGAAACGAGCCTCAAGACATTACAGAGGAAAAAAAAAGGGAAAAAGAGGGTTAAGACTTATGAGTGAAAGGATCATGACAAGTGAGAGAAATGGATGTAATTACAAAAGAAAGAAAAATATATGTTTATGTATAATAAAATTAATAAGATATAAAAAATAAATATTATATTCTACAATATAATTATTTTAAAATAACTTAATAAAAATACATAGAAACAGACCAGAACATAACGTTAGAAATATTTATAATATAAACTATAGAAATCTACAAACATTATTAAAAAATTAAAGATTATATATTGTACATGTACAATTAAATTCTATACAATTAAATGATTGAAATAAAAATAACATTTCCATATTAAAACAGCTACGTATACTCAAAAAAATAAAAAGTATAAACATGTTTCTTCATTGATTTCTTATCAATAATAATAGATAAATAAACAGACCGTCAAATATTGATGTTGATTAAGTATTAGATAATATGTAAATTAAAAGTAGTAGAAGCGAAATGGATAAAAGAAATTTTTGTAGAAATTAAAATTCTCAGTAAAATGATAAAAAAAATTCAAACAGAGTGAAAAAGCTATAATAAAAGAAATGAAGACAAAAAGACAAAGAGAAAAAAAAGGAATAACAGAAGGATAATATAATAACAGCGCGAAAAATATATTAGGGTAGCTTCATTGCAAAGCGAAAGGGCATTTTGGCGCAATTATACCCCTCCGGTTCTTTCACACCTTCTTTCTCTTCATGTTATCACCCATAGTCGACCTTCTGTTTCTCCGCGGCCAGATGCTTCTCGCTTTTTAATCTGCTTCGCAAACATTTCCACGTGCTAGCCCGCCATCACACGTACGTACTTTCTTAAGCATCCCCGTGAATGATCTAGAGGTAAAAGCAGGGTGAAAAGGGCGTGAAGACATAAAAGGGATCAAGGCCATCTGGAAGCGGAACGCTAAATATTACGTGACATAGCATCTGGGATGAAACTTTTTGAAAAGATATGCGAGATTAAACTTGACATTATAAAAAAAAAGGTAGTTATTAAAGAATATTATCTTATCTTTCTTATAAATGTTATAATTTTATAAATGTTACAATAAATGTTATAGTAACTAATATATTTATCAAGCAATCTCTTTTTACTTTACACTTTTTACGTAATATATTTTTCTAAATTATAAAAAAAAGTTTAAGTCCAAAAAGTATGAGTTTATACAGTAGACAAAAAACATTTTACTAAATTAAAATATAACAAATAATAATTTAATATCAATTTTGTTATTTTGAAACTTTTTCTTTTACATCACTAAATTTAATTAGTAAAAATAATAAAATAGTCTAATACGTTTTCTTATATTTAAAAGCATGACGGAAATAATATATTTTTATTAATATAAAAGTGCGTTACTTGACAATATTCTTTAATTCTAATCAATATTAATATATCTTTCACACACACATACATATATGGTATATATGTGTGTGTATATAATATAATATATAATACATTAATAATACATTTATCACACATACACACATATGAGACAAATGAATTAATGTATTAAATTATATATGTGTGTATGTATATATAATATTAAATTTTATAAATAGACCGTAGACAATAAACGCTGCTTAAAAATGGAGTAAAATTTTCATTCTCCGGAAAACTCATGATCTGGAACGATATTTCTGGATCGCAACTGTTTCAACGACGACGTTAAATATTTATCGATTCCCGTAGAATCTTCTTGTATATTTATCGGAAGAAAATCCGAAACGGCGCGCGCTGTAAGATGAATTGACCGTATTATAGGAATCGATAGAAAGTGGTAGTAAGGAGATTTTACGTCTACTGCATCTAATGTTGCGTGAATTTCGCCAATGAAAAATAAGAAGCGTCTCAAGCTCGCACCGACCAAAGTTTCTTCATCCATGAACTTGTTTCAATCTCACGTGCGTATCTTATGTTAGGTGTGACTAACGTGTAACTAGCATACCTCACGCTACTCCCTTTGCAACGAATCTCGATTTAATCATAAAAAAAATTTCTGAATTCAATGCTATTACTCTTCTATCATTCTATGTATCATAAAATAAGATTGATATAGAGACAATCATAATTATTGTCTGAGCAGAATATTTTATTCTTGAATGGAAGAATTCTTATATCTAGAATAAAATGATTTTGGTGTTGTCCCATCATAATTTGCTCAGATAGATTTAAATTAGACAATGAAAGTTTGTGATGAATCTTTATAATATTCTTGATTTGATAATATATTGATCTGAGGAAAATTTCAAGAATTTTTTTAATAAAATATCACGAAGATTCACAAGATAGCTGTTTCGTAAATACCTCGTCCCATATCCAAAAAGTCCATAAGTCTGTACGCGTCAAAAGACTGCTGAGTTTTCGCGTTGATTATAATGCATCGCAGGGGAATTTTTCTTACGAGAGAGCGCTTGTTCGCACGATTTCTATCGGTGGATCCCGAATTACGTAGTGGTTAAACATCGTGCATTATAATAGCGAGCAAAATTTTTATTTTAAATGTCAGAATATATAAATTGAAATTTTTATGTTTTACTTTTGTCTCAAAACAATAAGTCAATCTTATTTAATTCTATGAAGGAGAACAGGAATTATAGATCTCATCTTAATATTGCTTTACTTTTATATTATAATAAGATTAAGTGCGTCAATATTTTCAGTTTTATTATTAGAAATCTTTCTTGGGAAGAAAAGTTATTGTCTAGATTTAAAAACGCTACAATAATGTAATTGTATTTACGTGCCACGACACTTAATATTAACTGAAATTTTTTCCTTTACTATTTAACCATTTTCCTATCAAAAACAAAGAAATATCGATAAACAATTTTCAAATACTTTATCACATTTTGACTTACATTAAAATTGCTAAATTTTTATATTATAGGTACACAAAACTTCAGCAATTTCCAAAACCTCCGAAATATCAAATTTCGAAACAGAAGAAGAAGGGATATGTTTCAGTAGCAGTTGTTTCTCCAATTTCACAAGTGAAAAGAAAATTCTGATAGAAAAAGAAGGCGGAATTGGATAGCAGGAGAAAATGGAATGGAATTACGCGTAGATATCAAAATTCTCCCTTAACCGAATTACTGCAGATCAATATTGACCAATTGTCGAACTTCTCGATATAATTCTACTGCCCCTTAAGATACAACTTTTGCTGACCCCTATTCAGAGGCCGAGAGAACGTAGTCTTCGGCGATCATCGCACTCACGTTTTTATCGGTACTCCCACGTGTCATTCCGTCCGTCATTCCTCCTGGACACGTCCATGATTACGAGCGAACCATCTCCCGAGGAGTTTCTTTTTCTTTTGCTCGGCGAGCTCTCTGTGTGAGGCGAAGAGCCCTTGGAGATTTACCGTTTCCTTTTGCCGTCTTGTCGCATTTGTCATGAGCGGAAAGGAAGGATGGTGAGCGATAGGATGCGGTATATTCACCGGTTACAAGCGAGCGATACGACAATGGAACTGCATTTAGAATAGTCTAAATAGATTTCTTTTTCCACTTAAGCAACGACCAGATATATTGCTCGGTTAATTACTTGTAACTAAGAGAACTCATGATTATTATGGCAAAGCGAATAAAATCGGTAGCAAAGAAGACAAATTAGAATTTAAATAAAAAAGAATACTCTCATTAATCTACATTTATTCTGTATAAGCGTCTAATTAACGCATAAGAGGAATTAGAGTTTCCGCTGTGAATCGTAACTGTACCATGCGGTTTTTATTGGCCTAAAGACGTCGAGTACTCATCAAAACACCATTGTCGTAATTGCGAGCACGTTCGATCAAGTGTTCTTGATCCAACCTAAAATACCTCTAGGAAACTCCTTCGCTCCTGAAGCAAATCCATTGAGCTATTCCGAGGAACTTGAAATTTTCCGAGATAACTTACGATTGACGCCCTTTATCGAAACGATTTCCACGTCTCTCGATATCAAGAGCCTGCGCCATTTTTGGGATTCCGTCCTCATGCATGACTCTCCAATTGACGTTCGTTAAATCTGCCTATCGATCAAGCCGTTGAATTTCGATGAATGCATGTGATGCGTCGAACCCCGCTGCACTGCAAAATTATTCGTGCAATGTCATTTTGTTTGACCCAAAACGCACCTGCACTTATGCTTGAAAAGAAGTCAAGTTGTTAAGCATTTTTATTTATTACTACAGTGAGTCGTTTCTACTGAGAGATTTTTATTAAAATATAAAATATTTAATTATGTATAAGCACATCGATTTTTCAGAAACATAATATACTGTTATAAAAGAATTTTTTAAACAATTTTCTCTTTTTATATCTTAAATACAGTTACAACTCTGTTATAAGATTTTTTAAATAATGGAACATCCAATTATAATTGTATTAAAAGCTTTATTTAATTTTCCGAAACGTTTTTTACATATTTATAAAATATGTTTATATCTTTTTATAACAGTTATTATTAGATTTAAGTAAAATTCTATTTAATTATAATACATTAATTAGAATATTTTGTATTTCGAATTACATATTATTTTTTTAGAATTAAATTTAATTTTGGTTCAATATTGAAATATTCATTATTATAAAAGTCTTAGTGTTTCTTTCTCAAGTATCACATTTTATAAATTATTTTGTTCATGATATTGACAATTTTGCTATTGTTAATTAGATTGTAAAAGAGATTTGCATATATATAGAATAATATAAAATCTTTTCTCTTTTATCCTACAAGTGCATATGCTAACTAACTACATCAATCTCTCTCGTTTATCGGTTTTCTTATGGCACGGTTGAAAATCTGCTTGCACTAGAAACCTCTCTGACAATCTTGACCCAATTCCACGCGGAAAGTTCGATTTACTCAAAATTTAAGTAGCTATAAAAAAAGACAGGACTAATAGAACCAAGTGAAATAAATTCCTGGCATAGAATCAAGAACACTCAATTTTATTCGCTGTTTGATAAGCATTGTATCATTAAAGAAATCTAGGATATCTAACAAATAATTTAAAATATGTAATTGTGCATATACAATTGGATTCTTTTAATCACAAAGAGAAATGTTTCTTTAGATTTAACAAATTTTCTTAATTCCAATTTCCAAAAAATGTATGCATTAAAAAAGTCTAATCAAACTAATATTTTAATTAAAAAATACAATATGTTTGCCTCTTCAAATAATATGTATCTTTGCCTTAGAGGAAATGTATTTCTGAAATAATTAAACTTGATTTTTACTTAAATAATTTTATTATTTTAGAAAGTATTGTATTACTTTACTTAAATAATAATTTTATTAAATTTAACAAGTTTATTATTAAACACCAGCAATAAATTGTTGTATGATTTCTGTATTAGGGAATTATAAGTAGTAATATACATTGTTGCGGAGAAGAGGTGAAGGGGGGCGATAGGAGGAGCAGGATTGATCCATGAGTGCTAAAAACTTCTGCTTACGAGTTATTAGTGGACCCGCTAGCCACCTAGCGATAATGGATCACTTTGAGTTCGTTGACCTCGCGGAGCGATCGCAGGAAGGCTATTAAATGTAATCAAAGAAATTCTTATTTTATCGAAAAATATTGTTTCAAACAATCATGTTTTTTCCTGCCAAACAATATGTTTAATGTAATCAAAAAAATTGTATTTAACAAAACAATATTTACTTAAACTTATATGATTTCTGTGAAAACAAATCAAATAAAGAGAAATACTGAGTGTAAAGAAACAATTTTTTTTATATGTATGATATGAAATTGTGAGTAATATTTTCGTGCATATTAATTAAGATATGTACATTATTATATTTTCAAATTTACTTTCTAATTAATTACAATATTTTATAAAATAAATACAGTTATATGCAGATCTAAAAATAAGATTAATAAAAATAAAATTGAAAAAAATTTTTTTCTTATAATTTTACCTTTAAATTTTATGAAAAAAATGAATAATATATAAATAACGTTCTGTATTTTACTTCTACTTTTACTTATTTATTCATACTAAAATGTGCATATTGACACACTTTTCGGCACATATGTATCATTGGGATAAACGGGAAGGATTTTCAATAATAACTGAATTTATGGTCGGACGAAAAGATCCCGTTTATAAGGGAGCTTTTAGCATTAAAGCGCATATGACTCCACAGTCGAGGTGTTCGTTTTCCTTTCTCTCTCTCTCTCTCTCTCTCTCTCTCTCTCTCTCTCTCTCTTTCTCTCTTTCCTTCTTTATTTTCTCGTTCATTTTCACTTTACCTCGGCGACGTTTTTATGCGTTCCTGCATTTATCTGAAAATGCATATGCAACGCTTTATGACCGACAGGCGTGGCGGAAATGTCAGCAAGAGACGGATATCTCGATGAGAAAATACAGCGGAGACATACGAAGATTTCAGTGAAAAAAAAGCGTCAAGTTTAACAATGTACAGATAGAGTAACATACCTACAATATCAATATGACCAATGTATATTAAATACTATTAAATTCATATCGTAAAAGAAAAGAGATTCAATCGACGTACAATTATTCCAAATTATTTATGAGGTATTCCAAATTCTAATTTTAATCCATCTTTAATAACAAACTCATCGAGAAATGCAGAATCGAAGCTTGGAAAAAGTTTTTGACAAAGTTCACCACTTGTCAAAACTTCTTACATTTGATATTGATATTCAATTTTACTATTGCATCAGAGAAAGGGAAGAAGAGAGTGAGAGGGAGGGAGGGTGGAAGGGAGGGAGGAAGGGAGGGAGAGGGAGAGAGAGAGAGTCTACCTATAATGGTTATTCTCTATTCTTATATTCGTATTTTAAGGAAACAATTACTCCCTTTTATCAAAATTATCTAAAATGTTAATTAATTTAACTAAAAGCTACATGCACTACATACACAAATGAAGCTATTTTAAAATTATCCAACAATTATGCAAAGTTCTGGGGAACCAACTATCTTGGAGATAATTTAGTCCTGGGGATAAGATTTTTATCGCATGTGCACTAACACAAGTAGTCCCCTCGGACTCCAGCCACATAAATTATCGGCAGTTTCGTACGTATAATCTACTGCACGCGACTCGGTGCCAGTAACGGCATTTTTAAAGCATATTTGGACGATGTTTTATCTTTTGTTGTTGTTCGTGTTTTCTGTGTTTCCAGCAAATAGATAATTTATCATTTTGAAACAAGATCGGCCAAGAAGATATGTTCAAATGAAAAATATGTAATTAATCTTTTTATTGCTCTTATTTATTAAATCAATTCGTAAAATCATATACGCGTTTTTTCAAAAATTATGACACAAAATAAATAAAATAAACTTTGAAACAGACGCTTATTAGCATCATTATTATTAAATTGATAAAATCAATTTAATATCGTGATATTATTATTCTGGTTCATTTTATAACCGTGTTTCAAGAAAATTTACTCGGTTCGCAGTTTAATGAATTTGAAAGGATATATAAAATCACACAAAAAATATCAGAACGAAAATTGATCATTCAACTAATTAAAAATCTACTAATAAGACTCATCTTTAATTAGTTGCATGTTTACATACCGATCTATATTTCTCCTGTCTATCTCCTATTATTAAAATAATGTTTGTAATAATGTTTTCAAATTGTGAATATCATATCTCTTCACTACATCAACCATTTGTGATATTTAAGCGAACTACAATAAACGAAAAAGTATAAGCTATAGGAAGCAATAAAAATAGGTAAAATTATTAATAAAATTTAATTTATTTTTTTCCATTAATCTTTATAAGTTGCAAAAATTATTTATTTAATTTCGTATTACATATAGAGAAAAAAATATTATAAAACATAATAAAAGAGAAGAAAAGATATGTATACAATATAATTTAATATATGAATTGATATATGGACGCACAAGAGTAATTGTTCGTCCTGATTAATGACACGCTATTTCCCATATTTTTTTAAAAATTAATCTATCCAAAAATTCCTAAAAATTCCTGTAAAGCCATCGAGTGAAAAAATTCGGAGAATGCCTCTCATAACAAAAGGTAAACGATCGTATTCAATCGATTTAGGGGACCGCGTTTCCCCAATTCTGAGGCAAGGGGATGAGGGAAGACAAGAATTGTAGTAGTCCGCGATTCATTACATCGGCAGACGTAGCACGCGTTGTTTACGTCACCCAGCACGAACGGATTTATCACCGGTCGTAAACAGCCCATCAGCTTCTTGCTTCTTCGCGCGTAGATATCCGGCATGCGCGAGCGCGGCGGTTTTATCGCCGCAAAACGCGACAAGCCGCCGCTTCCTCGTGCCAATTACGTCGTCGGAGAGAGACTTTGATCCCGTTTTGCCACGTTATCGTGTAACGACGGAGCATTAACGAGAATGTAGATTTATGATGGTGGAAAAAACGGCCATAAAAGCGGTCTGTTGTTATTAATATCGATTTTTAATAGCGGCCATATCCCGTCAGCGAAATTGCAAAGTTGACCAAACCCGTGATGTCGCAGTTGCTGGCAGCAATTTACAACGACGTAAACCCACGAGCGTTTTTTTTCGACAAGTAACATATATAACATATATAACAAACGATATAAAATTATTTAAAACAATTTTTTTCAGTAAATATATGTATGTCTTCATATATGTTTTCAGTAAATTATACATTGTCTATACAATTATATAATTAACGTTGTAATATACAGAATGCATCAAATAAGTCTAAATATGCGGTAAACTACAACACTTTATCAGCAAGATTTAATGAGAATAATTGCGATAAAAAGGTATAAATGTTTTCGCAGTATTTCCCAATAATAAAATTGATAATTATTAATTTAAGTTAAAGCATTATGTGAAAAACAGATTATTATATATATATATATAATATTTATTTTTTACAATAATTTTAATATTTTATTAGTTCTTTTTTAGCTTTTATAGTCACAAGAAAATGCAATACGAGGAGAGTTAAAGTTACAAAGTCTGCTAATATTTCCTCGGGAATTGGAGCAGATATAAAAACATTCAACGCGTCTTGATAGACGCAGGTATTCATTGAGGATAAATAGAAGCATTGCGCGATTCATAGAACAGTTATGAGACCGCTTGAAATTGAAACATTTTGAGAAAATGAAAATGACAAAATTTATGTTCTCAAAAAACGATGCCACACTCTCTCACAATATTCTATAAGTCAAACAATGCTGTCAATTTTGTTATTTATTCTCAACAAATGCCATCGTTTTTTAATGTTTTAGGTCTGCAATACCAGCTAAAAATTATCAAAACTTAAAATTGCAGGCTTCTTAAATTTATTCTTTTTTTTTTTTAATTAATGAGTTTTTTTTCCTAATCAATGAATCAAAAGTGTAGTCGTGAATACCCGAATTTTGGCCCTTTAAACAATGAAAAATTTTGTTTATAAATAGCTTATGCAACGATAATAATCCTATTTTGCTGCAATTTTATGTTAATAATAATTTTTAAACGAGCAGGTGGATCCAAATGATCTTTGCTAAATATTTATTAGAGTTTTGTTAATGTTTTATTAGTATATTTAAAAAAATATTCTCGAAACATGGTTGAAGACACAAAGATTATGAAAGAGTCAAACAACACAGTTTTACATTAGTTTCTAAAATTTTTATTTGAGCTTGGAGAGAAAAACGAAGGATAAGTTCAAATCTCAGCAGGCTCAATTTTTTCGTCGCCTACATTTGTGTTACTATTCTCTGTAGTTATCTAACAAATAGTTATATTCTCTTAGTTCATATAACTTATTTATTGTTCTTATTACAACTTTATAAAACATTGTTGAGGCACTATTTATCCTTAAATTTCTGTTACTGATATGATTTTTTTCTCTGAATGCACGTATGTATATCCCACAAATTCACGTTGAATATTTTTATCTCTCATTCCCGAAAAAAATTATAGAGCTCTTACAACTTAAATGTAAATTGCCTAATAACCAAGATTGTGCACATATGCAATGCTCTTGTGTAAAATTATATATGAAATTAAAAATAAGTAAACATAACAGTGATAATCTAGAATAACAAGCATTTGACATTAAGTTAATAAATTATTATAAAATACATTTAATTAATTCTACTGCTTTTCATTATAACAATTATTTCTTGCTGTCAAAAAATTATACGAATGAAACAAATGACTAAAGTAAAGTTTTCGCTGATAAGTTCCACTATTTCTATTAAGTTATGATTTTTTATCAGGCCTGCTTTGAACAAAAATGAGGAGCGATCTAAGCTCTAGACTCTTACTCTGTGAACACATAAACATAATAGATCATGAGATAAATAGCTTTCTATCTATGACATTGCCTCCTAATTAGCTCTGACACGCTTCATACGCTGCCGACGGAAGCCCGTAAGCGTAAGTGTCAGAAAGTTTTGCGCGACGTTCATATTTGTTCGGTTGCCGCTTAACTTTGCCCGGCGCTTTCTCCCACGGCGTTCACGGTCGATTATCGATCATCATCGGCAGGCGGTGGATATAGATTAATTTCAAACTCGAATCAATTATACCTACCTATACGGTAGTGGCGGCGGCGGCGACGGCGGCCGGCCGACCGTACGGGCGGTACGCCGAATCTAATTAGTAATGCCGATTTAGCAAACCCTAATTGCGCGCCAACATATCACCCACAATTTATGCGACGGCCGCGTTATGAATCACCGCGCAGCGGCGGCCGTGTTTTCGGTGTGCCGTCGTGTATATACCCACGGCGATTTGATATTAATTTCCATACTTATTATGCGATCGTTGCCCGTGTAACGCACAGGTCCGCGAGTGCATCCGCTGTTATAATTACGGATGGCATCCCCCCCCCGACATTGAGAGACCATCTCTCTCTCCTCCACGACGCGTAATTAATGCCGCGAAGTTATTAATTGTCTCATACATCTGTGGATGTATGAGACATTTTTTCACAGTCGCCCTCACATACTCTCGTGTTCCTGTCATCATTGTTAGTTCTGTATTAAGTTCATTTGACAGACTTACATGCTATTTAATCAATACCTATATCGTTTTACAAAGGAATACATAATAATTTACTTAACAACTGCATAAAACCATTTATTATTATTTAAAAAATAACTATTATTATTTCGAAATAATTTTTTAAATTAATTTTACAAAATTAAATGATTATTGTATAATTGTACCACGATAAATCTTATTATATAAATATATTGGCGATAAAATATAAATTATTTTCTTTAACAGAGAATTTAAAAACAAAAAAGATATTAAATACTATTATAATTATAAACTGTCATAATGCATCAAATCCCGAACGCGAGTATCAATATTATTGAATTTACGCAAATTAAAAGTGATATCACATTTTGTTCGTGAAATTTGAAGATCGCGTGTTATCGTGACATACCACGCGTGTTTTCGCAAAATCGCAACACGTTGCGCACTGTGCTGAATATTTAAACAATTTATTAAATATTGGAATATTGCAAGTGTATTGAATTTGGTCTTTCGGTCCTGCCCCTAGGTGATCGATATGTGCACTGCTAATGTTGATGACGTTGCTAATAAACACCGCACGCAAATCGCTCGAGCCCACGATGATTATTAATTATTGTTTGGGCGTTAATTATGCGACGGCGCCACTTTTGGATGGATCCGCTGGTGCTTCAGATAATTAATGAAATTAGTATCGGAAATGTCCGTTATATTAATTGTTTACATTGTGTTAATTAAGCCTAAACTTGACATTGTGTATTCTGCGAAATTACACATTCGTACATCACAGTTACATATTTCATCGTTTAAAATCATTGCATTTCAGTTTTAAATTAAAATTATTATAAAATTTATTATGTTATATAACAAATATTGTGTAACTAGCATTCACATAATTTCTCAAATTATTATTATAATTATTTTGTGCAATAAACATATGTTATAAATAAAAAGAACAATAAAAGAGTGAAAGTAATGATAAAGATGCGTATGAGAAATAGAGATAAAGTAAACGATTATATTTTTAGAATTGCTATCGTATTTCTTTAATATTGATAAATGTAATATTTTATCCTTCTATTTTTACTTAATTCTAACAAATATATAATTAGTCAATGTATTAATAATATTAGACGACGATCGAATCAATCTCACTAGTTAGTCATTATTAAATTTCTATCTGATACCGACGCACTAAAATTGCGCGCAAATTATAAATAATATCACTACTTTTTCATTGTTTTGCACGTGACCTAAAACTCATTAACCCATGCATACATACACGTGCATCGGCGAATTTAAACTGCTATTAATAATGTGGTGCGCGTTATATTAAATAATAATCATCAACGAGCATAAAAGTAAAAATTATAGCACAGAGAATAACATAGATCAATATTTGAGCAAAGCAAAAGGAAGGATTTCAAAGTTTTGTCATTTAAGCAAGTAATTTGCAAACTTGTTTATCGTAACATTATAACATTAAGCATATTTTGGACAGTTGTTATAGAAGTAGGGATAGAAGCCACTTCTTGGTAGAACTATTGCATTAACCCAATTTTCTCATAAGTGCTGTTTAGATTTGTTATCCTTAACATTGATTAATGAACCGCTCACGTAATTTGCTTACAGCGCACTCTGTGCATTTTTTTTCTTTTAAGTGTATTAATTGAAAACCACATATTCTTATTTCTTAGATTCTAACGCTATGTAATTATTTAATATTTTTAGAAGGATCCAGCGACGAATTTCAGACATATCAACGCGATAATTTTGTTCCCTCAAGTAGAAAACTTCAAGTCATGCTAGAAAAAGTAAAGCGAGAAACGCGAATTGGAATAATGCATCAATCTTTCTCAACACTGCAAAAGTTTGAGTTGGTTAAATTAAAAGCTAATTTCACGAAGTAAATTTTTTTTATTCTACGTCGTCAAGGTAGAACGAGACAAAATGTAGAACGGTTTCATTACGGCCGTATAAAAATGCTATTACATGTCGGATTATACGATTTAACGATAACATTCAGACTCGCTAATTTTCTGTAGTAGCCATTGGTTCTCACGAACAGTTTTCCGAGCCTCGGAAACTCTCATAATTTCAAATAATGAGAAAGTTTGACAACGACGAAGGGGAACTTCTCGCAATTCAATTTGTTCCTATTGATTCTCGAGTCTTGGATATTCGCGCGCAAACGTCGTTCAAACTCGAGAAATTGTGCCCCAAGCGTCGACCAAGATATTTGTTTATTCGAACATTTCATCAGGAATCTTTGATAGTTTCGAACAATCTTGTAGATTCGGTCCTTCGAGAGGAAAGATGCTAATCTTTCAATTTATCTCCTGCAAACTAAGATAAGTAATCAATCTTGTAACATTTCATAGAATTATCGAGAATAGTAATTAAATATAAATTTTACTTATCTAAAATATTTTTCTTATAACGAGGAAATTGAGAATTACGTTTTTAATTCTATATTTATTTTTAACCTTTAAGTCAGTAGGTGAAGTGCCACAACACCTCAGGCAATGAAAAAAAACGAAGGATTAGAAACCTTGTTTTGGAAAAGTAAAATTAAGTACTGTCTACAAGTCTTAAAATTCTTTTTTGCGTTTCTTTATCTTCTAAGGGTTTAACTAATGTGAATTTAAATTTAACATAATGTACTAATAAAAAATACAACAATAATAACATTTCTGTGAGGTGTTATCAATACCCCACATACCTACTTACGTAACTTTTGACCACCTGCCTACTTAAAGGTTAAACTATACTGTTCAGATTAACAACCTCCAGACAATAAAATTTTAAATTGAAAAATTGAAAGTGATAGATATTTACATAAATATTATTATTTAACATATGTTTCTAACAATAAAAATTATTGAAGAAAAAGGATCAATTATCTACGAATGATCTGTAAGAGTGACGAAAGTAAGAAGAGCAGGCATGTTCCAATTTATCAAGGAATTCGGAAACGCGATTACGATGGCAATAATTAGGAATTAATGCCAGTTGCTTCCGATCGATATCAAGAGGCTGCCGACACAAGAGAAGCGATGCACATTTGCATTTAAAGCAGGCTGCTCTGGAAGACATTGATATATCCCTGTCTATATCGTACCTTAGATCGAGTTTATTTATAGCTGTGAAAGGCACATGCAGGATTTCGCACGCGCCTCCGGAGAGCGAAAACGCACAGCACGGCAGATCCTTTCTAATTTAAACTCAGAAACCTTATTTCGATGCAAAACCGCGGCCGTCACTTCGACTTGAAACTAGATATCGCATGTAACATACCGTGACCGCCAAAAATATAATCGTTCCCGACAATAACGACATGAACTAAATAATTTGGTATATAACCGAGCGTGCTATTCAACAGCAGCGAGAACTACGACCCTTTTGTTATTAAAATTTTTATATTTTATTTCACAAATGCTGCTGTTGCTTTTAATCCATAATCTTTTTAATTTATATAAATAAAAAGTTTGTTTAAAATAAATATTTTTTTATTTAACAATAATTTATAAATATAATTATAATGTGATTATTATATAAATTATATATTATATTATATCATTTAAATTATAATTATAATTATTATGACAAATTATTAAACTTAATATTTTATTCTTTCAAAATAAAAATTACCGCTTTTAATATAAAAATTTAATAATTTGATCTGCTTTAATCACATTGAATAATTTTTTTAGCTTATGCGTGTTTTTTTAATTTATTTAATAATTTTTCAACATATATATATACATAATTGTACAACATATACATATATACATAAATATAGGATGCTGTCTTACGAGAGAGCACGTCCGATCGAAACCTTTCCTTTACTACTTAAGCGACGCTATATCGTGGCCGACTGCGAACGTCCATTTACTACTTACCGAAGGCGTACCGCGTGTCCGACCATACATTGTGCTCCTCCACTATTTAATCACGACAAATCCATTAGGAAGTACCGTGTACTTCCATTGGATTGTCCATTGACTAGCTATCGGCAGGCCGCAATGACGGATTCATCATGCTAGATCATTCACGATGTACGGGTACTTATTAGCAGAGCTACCGGGTTAATACGATTATCTGTTGATCCGCGATGAATCGCTGAATGCCGATTGAAAGATTATACCTCGCCCATATCGGCTAATCATACACGTTCACGTATTGTCAAGGGAATCATTATTCATATGATACACCTAATTCTTTCTTGTTGTGAATGTGCTGCCCTTCATACAATAATTAACTTAACTTTAACAAATAGTTTAAATTTAATAACTTAAATTTCGCTTATTAAATAAAACAGGAAAAATTCTATAATAATAATTTGAATTAGATCATTTAAGTGTAATCACACAAATAACTAAAGAAGCGTGAACTATGAAGTCGAAGCTAGATCTTGGTGTCTAATATTATTTTATATGTAAATCTTGAATAGATTTTCAGTTTTTATAAACTGCGCGTCGAACCGTCAAACTTGAAATTATAAACTGAAACTAGAAATAATATCATAAATCAAATTAATCGTCAATTTAACAAAGATGCTACCAACATCTTAAAAGAAGGCTGTAAATAGTTTATTACAAAAAATTTCTGAAATGCAGTTCTGCTTTAAATTTTAATAATTTTTTATGCTACATTTAAGCACTGTTAAATCTACTGTTGACTCATTTGTTATAAGAAGAAAACGTTACTATACACTCGACATATTAAATTATATTTTAAATATTTAAAATTGATTTCTAACGAAACTAGTGATTCTCGACTAAATCCGTTTATTGAATGTCCTAAAAAGTAACGTCGAATGTTTCCAGATCTACTTTCACACATGTGACACGACAGCTTTAATATCTGAGTTGAATTTCTTCCAGACTATCACGAAGAAAGTTCGTTTTAAACGTTACTCTGGGGAGGCATTCGCTGCCGTTGGTCGGAACGCACGGTCGTCTGAGACGATAAGAAATAAAAATTATCATCATATGTGGATACCGCCGTGAAATGGCTTGTCACGGCACTTCGTCTTTGCATTATTATTTCTTTTACTACGCTGGGGGTCACTTTTATTGTCGACCTCTCCATAACACTATGTTTCCCGTATATGACGCGATTTCCGCACCGCAGCTGTTTTTCCATGCAGACGCGTATCGTTTCCTCAGTTTATCGACATTTCGTCGCCGAAACAATGGTTTCATGATCGTTTCAACGATATTAGATCATAAACTCAAGTCTAGTTTTGTTAGTAAATTTTTATTTATATATAGAAAGAAAGCATAAATGTGTATTCCTTTTATACAAAGATAATAATATATATAATTAAAATAAGTAATTTATATTTATTGTACAATCTTTAAATATAATAGACACACAACAATCAATATATGTACAATTTGTTGATTTTTATTTTTATTTTGTCTAATTACTTTCTTTATAATCCTAATATATGGACATATATATTTTATTATACAATACATTATCTCTTCTCAATATAAATAAATATCTTCATTCTCTAATGCTACTTTTTGCAAGTAATATAAAGCAATCACATTCATTGAAAAAAATTCGCGATAACTTTCTGATAAAAAAAATATTACCTTATAGAAGATAGAGGAGATATAAGAAACGAGAAATACGTGTTGCACTGAAATAGTCACGTGCGTGGACAGCATTTAAATGTCCGAGCCGAACCGGCGTCTTTGCGCTTTTCTTTCCTTAGAAACTTAGCTCATAAACTGCAACGCGATTAACTGGCACTATCAACGTGACCAGGACCTTCTGTCTCGAAGGCGACGCGAGAAAACGCGAGAAACAACGGCGATGTCCCAGCTATAATGCGAGCTCAACATATTTCCTCAACACCTAACTTCCACTAGGACGAACGGCCGACATCCGGAGGCGGGTGCATTTCTCTACAACTTGGTAATTGGCTTAGAACAGGGCTTCAACTTGCGAGATTTCTTTCCTAGAATCGTAGAAATACATGCTGTACTACAATCGTGAAGAACAATTGTGGTCGAGCAGCGGGTAAAAATTGTGCGAATCATAAGTGGAAAATCTAACAAATTTTTATCTTTCTTAATATCAGGAAGACTGGAACTTCTCTGCATTAATCCTCCATATACACATTTTCTTTTACTATACGTAAGCGTCCACTGGGGTCCTGGAGGACCCTATCCATATTTTTTATCATAACTTCAGCAAAAATAAATATATTTCAATTAATTTTTTTTCAATCAATGGGGGATTGATCAAGGAACAGGCCTGATGTTTTAAATTCGTATATCGGAGCTCCTTAATTCTATTAAGGTTTAATTCTATTGAGGAGCTCCGATATACGAATTTAAAAACAAAGGAAATATCCAAAAATGCGAAAAATCCCAGTTTAGCACTTTTTTTCAAAAAATCGTATCTTTTGTTTATAAATCGATTTGAAAAATTCTTGAAAATTCTAAAAGGAATAATTAAAATCGTGAAAAATTTTGGCAATTCGATATTCTAATTTTTTTAACAAAGCTTCAAAGGGATGAAAATGACGATTTTTCATCTACTTTTCATTTTTTGGGCGTTTTGCACTATTTTTTCCAAAAATCACGTGCTTTTTGCTTATAGACCAATTTGAAAACTTTTTGAAAAACCTGAAAGAATAACATACTTAAAAAAATTTTGCGATCCGATATTCCAATTTTTTCAACAAAATTGAGATAGTATGAAATGTTTGATTTTTGCAAAATTGATTTATTCGTGTGCATTTTTATTTTCTCGGTCGATCCCCGGCTCGAAAAAAAGTATCAATGATACTTATACACCTCACAATGATTAAAATTAAAATTGAAATCGTCTATGAATTATTTTTTGCTAAAATCTAAAATTCACTCTATTTTACTGTTTCTTACATTTATTAAGTAAAAAGGAATTCAATTATTGATCTTCTGTAGAGGACGGCGTCACAATGTTTCTCCGCGCTGGAGAGATTGATTCGAAAAGTACTTTCGCCTGGAGATTCTTCATGCAAAATTTTTGCAGAAGTGATGAGTCGTAGAAGCTCTCGATATCAGTAATCCCATGATGAATTGCGATCTCGATTTTCGTCAACAATAAAGAATTCCAGGGTGCCCATTCGAGCTCGCGTCGATAGCGAGTCAGCCTTAACTCTCTGAGGTCGTCGCACTCGGAGATGCCTGATCTACCATGCCAGACTTTGTTCACCAGGCGATAGATGACCTTGGCTCCGACCACGAATGCCAGACTGCCGTAGCAGCCCATCTTGGCTTCGAAACGTCTTACTTCCCATAACATCCTCTCGTAAGGCTCATACACAATGCGAGGATCTTTCCGAGTTCGCATGGATATGCAATAGATACAAGAAGAAGAGCGCAATCGCCGTTCGCGGGGGAACTTTTCTAAGGCTAAAAGTCGACCACACGTTCTACAGAGTCGTGTGATGCTGGTGTCCGACCAATCGAATAAATGCATGTCTTCTTCAATGTCACCTAATAGAATAGAATATTAACAATATTAAGTGAAAATCGATAAAATTATTAAATACGAAAGGAAAGAGAGTCAAATTCGGCCAAAGCTGATCTAAATAATAATTTTGCGTGAATTTCACAATTTCACAGTTCATACAAATTGCGCGCCGAATATTTCTGAATTTATGATATTATACATTCTAATTTCAGTTTAGAATTATGTTTTCAAACCGACAAGTATTCATAGCACAATTTGCATTAATGGAAATTCTCGCAAAATTATTACTACAATGTAAGGCACCAAGATCTGCTTTGATCGAAAATAACTCTCTTTCCTCTTATGTTAAAAATTATTAATTAATAATTAAACTCTAACTTTAGAGTTTAAAAATAATTCTAAATATATCCATTTTTTAACTGTTCAAGTTTTTATTTGCTATTTTAATAAATTATTTGGAAAAACTATTACGCTACTGTCGTGTGTAAATAAAATAGCGAAAGAAAATATCAGAAGACCTTGCAGAGCATTGCGTGCCAGCTTAAGGAAGCTCAGCTTTAGTCGATTCCTGAGCCAATTGAGTCTACTCGTGTCCACGCGACACGTTAAAAGGTCCAGCTCTTGATCAACCAAATAAACGAGCTCATGCGATTGACTGCATGTGTGCATATCGGTAATGTGTTTCAAGTCATGCAATAAATTGATTCGTTCTGGGATAGACAAGTTCTTGTTGGCCAGCAAGGCGTAAACGTTTCTGTGCTGGCGAGCTCGCTGAACGCGCAGAGTGTCCACCAGAATCGGTCGGCCTCGACTATCCTGCCAAGAAACCGGTCTAGATAGCACATCTAAGAATCTGTATCGCTTCTGTTCCTTGCACTTGAGACGGACGGCAGTCTTCATAGAGTCTATGGCGCGCAACAGCTCTACCTCCTTTGATAGGATTAGGCTACAGGCGGCGACCCTTGCCGACCCAAGAAGCGTGAAACTTGCTCGCTTGGTCTCAAGGATTCGCCAACGGTCGAGGAGATTGTAGAGCGACTCGAAGTCCGAGCTCGTACGTGGTGGGCAGCGATTCAGTATTACGAAATCCGTGCTGCTGTAAGTGGACAGCACCTGAGGACATCCCGAGTGCTCGATCACGTTCGCCTCATCATATTGAGAAACATCAGCCACTTCGAGAGCGTTCGCTCTAGCTGCCACTCTACTTCGGTAAGCCCTGCGAACCAATCCAAATCGATAATTGTTTTGAACTTGATTGTAGTGCAATTTTCTTACCGATATATAAAATATATTTTTATGAATTAAGTTATATGAATAAGTTGATAAAATTAAAATTCTTTAACTGTACTTCATTGTTATATTGTTCAAACACATTCAAAAGATTAGAAATAACTGCAGAAATACTAAAAATTGTATTTCTATTAATTTAAATTCTCTTTGTAATGTGTTATATTAACATATGTATATCATAAATATCTTATTTTTAGTCAAATCTGTATTTCTCTACATCTCCATATTTTAACAATTATTTCTATATGCTCCAACAAAAGTTTAGAAATAATTATAAAAATACTAAAAGTCGTAGTTTTGCTATTTTAAGCAAAACTACGACTTTTAGTATTTTTATAATTTTTTATAATTTTTCTATGATGTATCAAATTAACCTTCTAACCGTATTCAGGTCTTTCTCGATCCGAACGCTTTTAAAAAATTCTCGTGATATTAGAACATTATTAACAAAAGTTCAAGCCTTGCGATTTTTCTGAATATCTATAATGTTTTGACATATTTTAGTGAATAGAGTAATTATTACAATATGCAAGAATGTAACAATACTTTAATACCACGAAAATTCTCCAAAAATGTTCGAGTTAAAAAAACTTGAACACGGGTAGAAGGTTAACAAATAAACATTATAAATCTATTAGAGGAAAGACGAAGGTGAGATACTGAGAGATGTGTGGGATGGGATACTATGATATCTCGCGTTGAATTCTAAAAGCAACCGCTAAAATTATTTTGTTACGGTTTATTTAGACATTGTAGAATGGTTACTGGTCATTAGTGTTTATTGCATTTTTATAAAAGTTGAATTTCAGTTTTGCAAGCAGCAACGATTTTTACAAGTGTAGTATACTCTCTATGTAATATTGAGAAATATGTTGATATTAATTTTTTAATTTTAGTCTAACTTAAAGGCCTAGAATGTGGCTTTCAAATAATACAATTGAATTTAATGTGTGTCATAACGTGTGTATGAATTCAGTACATAAGGTTATATTATGCAGTAAGAGGGGTCGCGAGATGATCTTGAGCCATTTGCATTATGTGCGTAAGATCGCTCTTGCGACTTTACAACCTTATAGTGGACGTTGCATAATGCTTACTAGCAGCAGAGAAATTATTTTAAAAAATTATTTTTTAAACCAAAGAAATTATTTAAAAAAAAATTTTTTTTAAATAAAATATATTTTATAAAATGTTTATAAAATTTGTTTTGTAACACTTATTAGTGTACAAAATCGTATTCTTCTTTCCTCTTCAGTAAATTGTAAATTACTTTCGTTCTATATACTCGATGAACTTCTACCTACAGGATGATTAATCTATGGCTAACAAACTGATATATTGAAAAGAATTGAGTTCCATTAATATTTACTCAGTTATTAAAAAAAACAAAATGGTATTCCACCATCCCCTTCCTTCCTCTATTTAGTAAAATTTGCATTTACCTATAATATTTCTGTATTTTAACAACACTGTCAAGAATTTTACTATTATCCTGACAGGATAACGGCTTAACTTGTTCGATCGACGCCGGTATTCTGAAGGAAGAAATTCCAGACGTGATAATTCTGTCACGTGCATCGGGTAAAAACTGTATCGCTTCCACCTGTACCGCTTGATCATGAACGACATCAGTGACCGTATCCACGACCGTCACAGTCTGCGTGATCTTACTCTTCATTTCGTCGCTGCAAGTCTGCGTGCATGCATTGTGATAGATCAAGCCAGTAACGATATTCCTCCACCCACCGAGAAACGGCTTTGTTCTTGAGCCATAATCTTGTATTCTCGCAACGACCGCCATGGAACATCAGCGGCTATCCCCTAGAATCTAACCGCGTTGTATAAGAAAAAAGTTTCGATCAAGAAAAAGACAAAAGCGTGTAATATCGCATAATAATGGATAGATTATGTATCGTTCCTTTTCTCATCGAAAATATAAAATATAAAAGTATCAAATGTCAAATATAAAGACTGCTCTTGCATTTAGAGGAATGTTACTATTATAATTTTCGATTATGGTAAATAATGTGAAAGTAATACAGTCATTATAGAAAACCATACTTTAATTTCTCGATAACAATTCTCGACTTTCAAAAATTATAATATTACAGTACAAAAATAATTTCAGCATAAATTACGATGAAATATTATATATGTAAAAGAAAAAAATTCCAATAATGTTTTATAAATTTGTGAAATCAAAGACGACGTCACAAAAACAGTTCGAGATATGTAAATTATACATTTTGGAAGTTATATTATTATAAAAGTGAAAATTATAACATCCAATGCATTTATAATATAATGTAAGCTTGTAAACAGATTCTTAATTTTCATTAGTTTTTATTTTTTATTTCTTATATTTGAGCAAAAAATAATAAGTTTTAAAAAATTAGCTTTTTATTTGCAAAAAGTAAACAAATTATTTAAGCAGATTTATTCAATTTCTTTAAAAATTTTTTGAAGAGCTCTTGTCGAGCACTTTGTGGACTCGATAAATTAGTTTCTCATCTTTCATGGGACATCGATTTTAAAAAATGAAGAATTTAAGATAGGAAAAATGAATTATGCGAAAGTAATACACTTCTTGTAGAAGAATGTACTTGTTAGTTATATATAAATTATTTGATAAACTGTGGTACTTTAAGATCGCGTTGCTCCAAAGTGTCTTTACTCTGTTGTGTTTGCAGAACTGATCAATCATTGCAGGAAAAGCATGCGTTATAAAAGGAGAAGCTCTTTCAAGAATTAAGAGGAGCTTCAGCGATTTTTGAAATCCAATTTAGATATTCCACATCAAACTCAATATATTACTTTTCTAGGAGAAAAAAATAATTAAGCTATTGTTTTACGAAAAGTCTATAACTTTTTCCGCAATGATCAATTTAATTATATTATTCGCGAAGAAAAAGAGAGACGATACGGATGCGATACTTTGCGTTAGCTATTTTGCAATATTCTATTTTCTTCTTTAAGGTTGGTTGAAACTATTCGTGATCCTTTATCTTTAGCATTGTGACGCGATGGTGGCCCATCCCATGGGACTTAAATGCCTACGTTCATAGACGAGTAAAAACTCACCAGATCCAGGTCGAGAAAGTGGGAAAGATAACTGCAGTAGCGTCCTGCCGCGGGGATAACGGTAATACCCGACAGTAAAGGAAATTACTATTCTCCCGGTTTAAAGGATCTGACAGCAAGCTGCAGTGGAAACTGCACTAGCTAACACTTTGCACTTTTGCACGAGCTTTGTGGGGTCGCAAAGGATGCATGGATATGCAGTTATGCTGAGCGAGGACCAGCAGGATAAATATAACTGATTGAAAATCCTGTTGCACACGCACATATATTCGAATAATTTTACTTTAATGATATTTTAAATATAATTAAAATCGTGAAAATAATTTTAACATTTGAAATTATTGAAACGTATCTCATAAAAGGGCATGATATTTTCTATGCCCATGTTAACCGGAAAATCATTAATGAATAATGTTGCATAAATAGGAATTTTTAATTAAAGCAGATACTTAACAATTTAAATAGCACTAGTGATCTTTATATATTCTTTATCAATTAGCATATTGTGTTAAAAATAAACTCAAAAAAAGTTATTTTTATTGCCTATAAAGTATAAAAAGAATTTCTATTATATCTAAAAAAAAGGGCTCAAAATTGATAATATAAAAGAATTTATTTCTTAATTCCAAAATAATTTTATTGGAAATGATGTTCTTTGCTATTTGGGAATTAAAAAACGTTACATGGACTTGATTTTACAGTATGTTATTCCATATAGTGTTTTATTCTTAAAATATTCATCTAAATTTGCAATATCCTGATCGTCAATAGTCGTTTATATTCATATTGTCTGATATTGAACTCTACTTTGTGACAATATCGAGGACAATATACTCACGTCGTTCTTGTAAAGCATTTCTCTCTCTGAAATATTTGTTTTACATATTTATACAGTACTATACACAAGAGAAATATTCTCCGCAAAATTGTATAAGTAAGATGAAATGATGTATATTTCACGATTAAAGAAAATATCGAAGCTGTCTGTCGAAATCTCGCGAATCACATGCTTACTATTTAATACGACGCATAAACCTTTTTCAAATCCAGTATCTTCGCTTCGACCCATTATTTCACAAATACATGAATTTATAGGTTTTTGGTTTCGCAAATCGTTCGCTTCCTAGACATTCTGGATTTATAGACGTCTTATTTCGCAGATTCCGTACGTAGCATCTTAGATCTTCGACCTCGCAACCCCTTTTTCTCTTGTTCAAATGCTCGGGTTTAAATATATCTCCATTATACAATTTTATAAGTAAATTTAACTTATTTAATACTAAGTATTTATTTAACAGTAAAGAACTCCGCACAAATCTCATGGAAAACATGAGTTTTAATTTGTTTAAAATTTTAGTATTTTGTAACTCATGTTAAACCGATTAAGTTTTCACAGGCACAAACTCCCAAATACCTCAGTTTTTGCTCCTTCGGAATATCTTACATCTTTCCGGAAAATAAAGAATTTAGTTAAAAAACTAAAAATAAATTTATTTCTGCAGAAATATTAGTTAAAAATAGTGTATAATATATTACGGATATATACTGTATATATATTATCGAAAAATATTTGAAGCATAATATGACGAATATGTGGCGTAATGTCGCAATATTTGAATATCACGAAATAAAGCATAATATGATGAATATGTGACGTAATGTCACAAAAAAAGTATCACGCGTTTTTCAATATTCCGAAAAAATTCCCTCAGTATCTAAAAATATTCTGAAAAAATTTTTATTTTTTAATGCCAAGAAGCTAATGAAATGTATATTTTAAATTTCCTAAAATTGAGACTATTTCATTTTGTGTCCGTGTAATATTTTGAGTTAGCTTCTTGGCATTAGAAAATAAAAAATAAAGCTTTTTTCAGAATATTGCAAAATATGATACTTTTTCCATGATATATCTCTTCGTAATATTTTTCTGTGATGTATACACAGTATCCGTGATATATTATATAGTATTCACTACTAATGTTTCTGAAACAGATTTATTTTAACTGTTTTTTCGTAGAAGATGTGAAGATATTCCGAAGGTGGAGCAAAAATTAAGGCACTTGAAGTTTTGTGACCGTGAGGATTTTTAATCAGTTTGACATGAGCTACAAAATATTAAAGTTTGAAACCAAGAAAGATTTTGCCATACATTTTTACGAGGTTTTTTGAATTATCCATGATTCTTAGTTGCAGCATATTGCGTTCGGCACAATAGCATGCCGTGTCACTTTTTAACAATGAAAACTAACGGCTACTAACACCAAAAAATGCCTATTGCTCTTTGATCTTTCGGAATGTCTGGCGTGGCACGGGAAAGAACACGAAGTAATGCGAAGGTCTCAGAGAGTACGAACGGAAAGATCTTATTTAGATGTTTTTCCCTCTTTCACCGCGGCAAAACAAGAAAACACTTTCAGAAACCTCAACGGTGGCTGAGTAGTCAAAGAGAAGAAAGTGCCAGGAAGAGTGACTTTCGTCGAAAAATGTTCTTGGCGAGTAGCACGCGCGGCGACAATTTGCGGGCAATAATTATGAAAGATGTTCATTCCGAACGAGGGGAACAAATGAAAATGGAAAGGATAGTCGGCACTCGCGCGACATCGACAAGCTCTCATAGCGAAAATCACATCTGGGTATACCTTCTCGACCATGTGTTATGATACGAGACGCACTTTTATATATGTATTATAAATTACGCGAGAGATGCCGGAACACAGAAGGGCGCGAGGTGGTGTTGCTAAGAGACAGCACGGCTCGCAAGTACAGCAAAACTTTTCGCGAGATCGTCACCCGCGGAGCGGAGAAGAGCACGTTATATTTATGCAAAGCAATGGATATTGGGGGGAGGGGGAGGGAGGGAAGAGGAGACGGAGGAGAATTTTAAGTTAGATATAAACGGACGCGCGAAAGTTTGTCGTCGCGACGCCTTCCTCTTCTCCTCGTCGGCGGAAGTTATGCACTTCCTCGCAACGAACGTAATTCGCTGGTAAATTCCGCGACAAATATGGATAAAACGAGAGAGATTAATGATTGCGGTAAACGAAGGAGTTAAACTATTATCCGGACGAGTAATATATAAATTACTTAGGAATCATCTACCTCTGTTAAAATGTTCAGAGTTCTTGCAAGCTAAGATTTTATTATATTTTTTTTCCTTTTTTACTATGAACAGTGTAATCTTTTTTTTTTAAGAATATTTACGAAAAGAACGATTTTATTGAATTATCTAAAAGATTAGCTAGAAAAGACTTGAAAATAAATTTGGACTATCAAAATAATTATGTGGAACGCTAAATGATGAGCAAATAAAGCTGCAAAAAATTTTAACATTCTAGCAATCATACGGCGTGCAATTCATGCATTTGAGTTGAAGATTGTAATAATTTACACAAAAACTATTATTACACTGAGAAAAATGATTTTATTGTATCAACAAGACGTATACGATTGAGTGCATTTTGATGAAACCAAGCAGAATTTGTAATTTTAGGACTCGAGATTTTATAAGCAGGACATTTAATAGATCTTACTATAATCTAGTAATTTCTATAAGATTTCTGATTCGTTCGTTTTTGAACAAACGTACTGAATCTATCAGATTTCTAAATAATGAAACAAGTCTCCTTTTTTAGTGTAATCATCAAGATCCGCTACAGTCCATTGCAAGGCTGATTGGTCTTCTCATCTTTATGTTTAAATTTTTAGACACTTCAGCAAGACCGTTCTTTCCATGTACTAATGGGACAGATTTCAAATAGCTTCAATAACCAGTTGACTACTCACTGACCACTAATGGACTATCTTTGTTCAACTTTTTTTTTACAAAATGTAAAAGACAAATTGCTCTAATTTACTATAATTTATTTCGGGTTCACTTACAATATTCCTTGAAAAAATCAAGTCATTTTCTATCAGCATTACAAATTTAATTTACTATATCTCGTATTAAAGCTGTAAAGGACAAAAACACGATACACGTGATTCTAGAATTTCCATTTGTAAAGCAGTCTATAAAATGTCTGAATATACAGCGCTTTAAAGGGAACGAAAAGGGAAAGAAAAGGTCCAGTGAGGTACGAAGGATTTTTGATGGAAAGCTGAATTTTATGAAGTACCACGCCTTCCAGTGTACCCACATTGGTAATCGATGGAACGGAAAATGGTTTCATATTACGAAGGCTAATGCTTCTTTAATAATCTGACCAGCCATTCCCTTTTATACCGGAACCGTTCTATGAAGAAAAAAAAGATGAAAAAAAAATGAAATAACAGTTGAAAATCGTTTTACACGCAACGCGTAATAACATATCGACGTTAACCGGCACAACTTTGTTAGAGCGCGATGATGAAAGAAAAGAGTAAATAAACGATCGATTACGCCTCTCGTGAATGATTTCGCAGCAAGAAATGAATGTTGATGGAAACGCGGCGAGCAGTGTAGACCGCAAGAGAAGTAATTAACGCAAACGTAACAAATGCAAAGAAAAAAGCGCTTGTTTTGCGTTTTTATAAGAGCGGACTCTTAATTGGACGCTCGAGTAGTATGAAAGCGTCAATGATGATTGCGAATCCGAACATTACGAACAATCGTTACATTCGTCGGATTTAATTGCCGCACGGTGCAATTACTTACGCTACATAAATATTGATGCACCTTATTTTCGTCGATACTGCTGCAGCGTACATTATGTCGAAGGCTCTCTGCTCGCGAAGGTTCTCTCTCTGTTATGAATTTATAACAAACTCTCAAAATAAATACCGCGGGAATTGGCGACAGAAAATTTATCGAGACTTACCGAGGGCAACGCAAAGCACTTTGTCGCCGCACAATATCACGAGCACTTCATAATTCCGGCAAAATCTTAAAACACTTTATTCATATAACGGCTTTATAATTTTAATACAGTTTTTATATGATTTATTAAAATTGCGTTATTATCGTTTGTTATAAGCCGTAAAAATGCTTTTATCGCAAAGCGATTGCATTTCGCGAAAGATTGAACGATTTAGTCGGATTAATCTGAGTTGGTGCGCTAAGTAGTGCACATCGTCGATCAAATTTTGACACTCGTGATCCAGTGGGATAAGTAGATCGCGTCGAAGAGTAGCTTTTAATGCGACCTACGTACTACCCCCATGTGCAAGACTCCGCAGCGCGGCACCTGAAAGCTCAAAGCCTTAAATCCAACGTTGCCAGTGGCAACGTGCTTGGTCGATCGGTCAAAAGCCTTCTCTTGTCCATTATTTTTCGATTTTGTGTTCCCCGGTTCAAAAGCCCCCGCGACGGATATGAATTCAGACTGTGTGTGGCGGGCATTATGCGCCCCGGGGCAGAGCATTTTCGACGGCATTCATGCATCTCCGCTTTCAGTACTTCCTCTGTAAGATGCATATATAACGCATTCGAGCCAAACATGCACCTTAAAACCTCAAGTGTATTAAATCTGATGTACGTACTTTCGCGATTCGTACATTCCGGCGCTACTTTCTTAATATTAAAGTTAAACTAAACTCTCAAGTACATCTGGATACTTATTTCAAACTTATTTCAGAATTTCGATAACTGCCGTTTTTCTCTTCTTTTTAAAATTTCCATTCTAACAAATTGCGATCGAACGTAAAGCGCGATTCGAATTATTCGCCCGCGGGACCAATTAAGGATAACGCAGCCGATATTTGCAATGCAAGTATAAGCCAGATCGTATTACGGCGATAAAGTGATACGATAGCGAATGGTGCCAACTCTGGAACAACGAACAATTTATATCCCGTTACGCAATAGCTTTTATAGTGCAAAAACCGCCGCTACCGCTGTCGGTGTTCCTTACGTAAAAGCTTTCACTATCGCCAGTTGCATCCAAGCAATATCGCCCGATTCTCGGAGCAATGTTGCATATACGATGGTCGTAAAACCTTTTCTGTTATTTCTCCGGAGACTTGAAAAATACGTATCGGTAGTTTAGAAAAATTAGTACCTTTTTAATAGTAAATATATTTACAATAGACGCACAAATTTAAAATGTATATATAGATAGATTAGTCATTAGACACAGAAAAAAATGAGTATCAAATCAACAATTCATTGTTTCATATATAAGCAAGAATATAAAATCTTCTTGGAAGAATTTGACAATCATGATCAGACATAATTTGCTTATGTGAAGAAACAAAATTTCTTTATGTTAGCAAATTATGTCTCTTTGAGTTTATAAATACTTCCAAGGAGATTTTATATTCTTGCTTATATATAAAACAATAAATTGTTGATTTGATACTAATTTTTTTTCTGTGGATAAATGAATAATAAAGATTTATTAATTTCATCAGCTCTCTTTTCTTCTAATAGTTAATATAAATGCATGTATATATATAGATAATAAGCATCTATATTTATAATATAAAAATACAATAAAAAGTAATACAAAAATACGCAACTAACACAAATTAAAATGAAATCTCAATAAACAAACTACTTTCAATAATTTTCTCTGATGCAAACAAATTCTAATTAATTCTCGATATTGCCCATTTTTTATATTTTTGTTAGGCACAAATACAACTTTGTGCTTCTTGTTACCAATATATTTTTTTGTCCTCTAATACATGATCAAAATCATTCACGATAAATTTGAAAACATTTTTAACTACGCGGTTATGCATTACTATTATTACATGAGTTTAATAAACAATATCAAATTGGCATAACGTTTTATCAATTAATAGTAAATATTTTAAAATATTAAATAACTTCAATCATTTTCCAATTTGATTGAAATAATCATGAAAGCATATCAAATTTTTTAATAACTTTTGCTTTATTTGCTTTATTTTGCTTTTTTTCTCTTTATGAGTTTATACATAGATAACCGCACATTTTATTCTGACAATATTTGGATGAGCAAAATACAGTGAAATCCGATGGCAAAATAAAATTTTTATTTAATATAAAAGTTTATTAAATCTCTGATCAATCGCCATACCAATATATAGTTTGTAATAGCAATGAGTCGATACATTAAAGTTGAATTGATCGAAAAATATATGAAGAGATTTAATCGGAGTGATATAATTTCTTCTTGTACGACTTGTATTTTTTAGAGGGATTATAATTCTCCATAGTTACCGGTGGTTTGTACTTTATTCCATTTTGGATTTTTGAAAAGCGACAAGATTCCCGGAAATCTTTTTCGAAAATAATTAGCTGTCTGAAAATATCCAAAACATCAAAAATTTTTATATTATTTCTCTGAAAGTCTATAAATAGAGATGAAGGCGTCTTACACATACTTGAAATGATTTTTTGCAATCTGATGTCTCAAATTAATCTCGCTTATCAAATGCTTCGAATAAATCGTAGCGAGATCATTAATGTAATAATGTATATCGGCTTCGTCTTTTGTCAGAAGTATGCAGTTCCAAGGCGCCCATTCGATATCTTTTTGATATCTGACCATTCTTAGAAAGAAAAGATCTCTAGTTTTACTGACTGCTGATTGACTTTGCCAAATGCGGTTAACTAAATGATAAATATCCTTCTCTTGCATCATAAACGCCAAAGCGGAAGCACTTCCCCGACGTTCTTCATCAGCACGCACGCAATTTAATATAAATATATAAGGATCATAATCTATATGCGCGATATTACGTTGACGTAGAGAACTGCAACCTTAAAAATCATATTAATTTATTACTGTGAAAAGTTTTATATTTGGAATTTTAGATTTTCTGAGTTTTAGATTCTGAATTTGATTTATGTCTGTGCACCAACTACCACGCTTAGCCACTTTGTATTTTTTGATTTTTATCAATTTCGCGAATCTGTTTTATATTTGTTTAAAAGTTTTATGTTTATATATGTACAATATATATATATATAAATTTAATTATACATATATATATTAAAATTAAGTAAAGTTTCTTATAAATACAGGCGAGAATTGCTAAATGCATACCAGTCACCTAAATCATACGTTATCAATTATTACAGTTTTACTTAATATAAGCATTTAGTAACAAAAATATGAAAAAATAAATGAGAAATGAGGAATATAGATAAAAAATTTAACAGGTTTTTACATTTTGTTTTGTGCACGCAAACAACTTTAAAAAAAATCAAATACAATGATGTTAATTTTTGATGAATTTATATAATTAATGATAATTTAACTATGCAATTTTATACTAAATTTTTATATTATCATAAAAAAAACTCTAAAAAGCACATGATATTGTACATATATTCGTGTGATATTATATGTTGTTAGAGGCAGTTTATTATAGATATTTTATATTTATATGTATATTTGTAACTAATGTAAAGACATTATTATAATCGACCTTATTATAAAATTTATCAAGTTTCCTAAATTTTACCATCACAAATTTTATTACAATGTATAATATTAATATAAGACTGATAAGTAAAGATAAAACTAACAATTGATATGACTAAATGTTAATACTTTAATTGCAAAAATAAAATTCAAACCAGTTTTATTTTGACTTACTTATCTTCTTATTATTGTTATTTATTAATTATTATCTAAATATTTGATCGTTTTTTCGATAATTATTAATAAAATAAATATAAGCTAATAATTCCTTATATTTTTAATTATTTTAATTTATAAATTCAATACTTTCAACGATGATACAATTTAGACGAACTCCAGGTATGATTTATAGGCAAACGGTACCTTTTGTAGCATGTTGTAAAAGAGTTTATAATAAGTTAATTTATTATTGGTGAAATGTTAAATACTGTAGTAATAAGTATTTGAAATATCAAGCTACAATTTTCAACATTTTTGCATACAAATCATCATCAAATGGGAAATATAATAAAAATACAACTTTAGTAGTGCATTCGGCAACTCCCTTTATCAAATGAAAAATTTTACTTATTTATATAATATTATGTTCTTCACTAACTCCTGCAAGTTGTTAACTTCTTCATTCTAGTGTGTAACAAAAATCTACGTATGGGAAGAAGCTTCAAACAATTCCGACAAAGTTTGGTTTCTGTTTCTAAAGGTTCTTGCAATTCGTTGTCTTTAGAATCCTTAGTGACACATTTGCAGCCACAAATACCATACATTTTTACAAAATTCAAGTAAGTGTCTAAAACAAGATACATTACAAAATGTTAAGTATACATTGCAAGATAATATAAAACATTTCGAGAAACTCTAGCTGATTTAAATTTTAACTCTTTTCTTGTCTAATTCAACTTTGTTAAATAAAAGTTATGAAGACATTAACACTATTCTTATGTGTCTACATCATTTATAATTTATAAAATTTAAAATTGTATCACTATTAGAACCGATAATTTATGTAATAATAATATTTAACATAAATAATATAATAATAAAGTTATTAACAGTATATAAATTATTATTGTTATTATAGTGTTAATAACAAGTGCTATCAATTGTTATTAAAAATAGTTTATAATAATACCATCAATTATCTTCTTAAGCTTCGTCACAGTATTAATTATTAATAATATTATTATCACATAATATTAACAATCTTACGTATTATCCTTTCGTTTAGATAATCAAGCGATAAATCCTCAATCTTTCGATTTAACAACGCGATCTCTTGATCCAATAAAGACAATAAATCAAGTGCCTCGCCACAATTATGTGGCTCAATCGACTTTTTCAATGTCATCAATAATTTCAACCGCTCTTCTGAACTAACATCACGATTGTTCAATGCGTTATGAATTTCATTGAATTCCTGAGCTTTCTGAATTTTTATAGTGACCATTTCCACGAGTTTGCCTTTGTATCCATTCCATCGTATTGGCTTGCAATTCAATGTTAAAAATCTGAGTGCTCTTTGTTTCCGATACGATCTTTTGATAGCTTGTTTATGTTTATCGATGTGATTGAGCATCTCCACTGTCTTCTCTAAAATCCTGTAATTCTCGGTACGTTGACCCGTCTTGAAAAATCGCGATTTTATGTCCTTCAAACGATCGATCCTCCATTCTTCGACGAGACTATAAAGCATGTCAAAGTCCGCTCTCGATCGCGGATATATTTGGCGAAGAATATTCTGTTTATGCCGCAATCTGTAAAAAAAGATATATGCGCGTTTATGGCGCGAATATAAGATGTGGGATAAAACTATCCAAACATCTTTAAAAGTACCGTGTAGAAAACATATTCCACGAAAAAGAACATGAAAAAAATTACTTTAATCATAATCATATCCCTGAAACTATGAAGGGATTTTCTTACATCTTCCTGTCTCCAATATTTTCTAAAATGTCTTTGAACAATCTTTTATTCTTGTCTTTCATTTTCATTCATTTCTTTGATCAAAGTGAAGCAGATATCTTTTTAGTAAAAATTAATTTTTTATTTAATATCGAATAAGCTTTTACTTTATAACTTTGATTTTATGCACATATTTAAAGATGGTTAATAAACCAAATATAAAAATATATTTTTCCAAGAAGAAATTATATTTAAAAATTATATTTAAATAAAAGATAATAAAAAAGGTCTTTTTTAACAATACTCCATGTAAACTTTACAAGGCTACATAAAAATTTGTCGTAGTGTATAAATAATTATCTCAATTATTAATTATTTCTCAAAACAAAATAGTTATTTTTTATTATTATAAATATAAAGCAAAAGATGAACTATGAATTATTATGTTTAAAAGTTTCAATAAATTTCAATACATTTTTCCTTTTGCATATTAATAAAAGAGTTCAAATTTCATATTAGCTGAATTACTTATTTGTAATAGCTTTTTCTTCTTCGTATTTCTTACATTCCTCAAGTATGTCACGATAAGCTTGCGCGCATTCTTTGATGTATTTCCTCCATTTGTATGCTCGATAGTTTCTCTGAATTATACGTGCATGTCGATCTAAATTAAACTGTATGTCAGCGTAGTTCTCATAAGATTTTACAGTCATGTATTTATCCGCATCGTTAGGTACATAATAATCATCCCTAAATTGACAATATAAAATATTTAATTTGTGTAACTGATAATTATTTTCAATATATGAAAGTCTCGCCAATATCAACATAAGTCTTCTAAAGCGGCACCACCTGATTTTATTAAAACTAAATTAATGTTTATTAATATTGATAAAAATATGGTCTTCTTAAATAATTAAAGAAGTACAAACTTATAATTTATAATATATGGCTCTTTTCTAAATAAAATCTGCTAAAAACAAATTCTTCAAAAGTGAGAATAAAATTTGCACGATTTTCTTTTGCAAATTGCATAGTTTAAACGATAGTGAGTATATTATTCATAATATTAATTTATTTTACGTATAGCGTAAAATAAAACGTAGCGTTCTAAAACTATTTATATTTTTCTGCTTCTTATTTTTCTCATAATGTAGTTTTAAACATAAAATCGAAGTGCATTTTTTCGTAGAAATATGTGTTTAATTATTAAAAATTAACAAAAGTGTTCCAATTCTAGCATTTTTTTAGATTTTCGTAACATTTCTTAAATTCGTGTAGAATTTTGTAAAATTTTTGCCATCAAAGTATCGACAGAATATATTATAAGACAGAATATAAAGTAATAAAAATCATATAGAATCTAGAATAAAAGACACAGTACGAGAAAAATACAATTATTAAATTAATAATCTGACTTAATCTTTATTTAGTGTTACAACCGAGCGAGAATGCGCTTGGCTGGTTCCTCAATACTGGTATATACTGAGAAGAAGTTCGTTTCCTTGACGGCGTATCATTATAGCGCTACATATATTGCTTCTTTGCGGAACAGCGTAAGGTATTTGTAAATTGACAAATATCATTTTATTTTACATCGAAATAAAAGGCTTCTAAAAATCCTTATATATATTAACTTATAAGTATTTTGTAGATATCACTCATGTGATAGGAAAAGAAAAAAATAAAATGTAGCATTACTTATTACCTATTATGTCGGTTTTGAGATTCATATTTGCTTAGCTTACAAAACTTGCAAAATTCGAAACGATATTATAAAAACTGTTATATTATCTGATAGATAGTGCACTGTTTCCAAAGGTTACTTTTTTTCTTAAAGAATATAATCCAAAAACAAAGAGATATATCGATATTAGCGACCTTCTTCTATTTATTTTCTTACAAATATTACAATTTTTTCAGAAGTTTAAGAATGCCACAGATTTCCTGACTTTAAAATATTAGAAATTCAATATGTAATCAAATATTATTTATTTTAATTCATTTATTTTTTATAAAATTACTATAGTTTAATTTTAAATTAACAATGTAGCCAAATTAATGTACAAAATCTTACATTAGAAAATAATGGAATAATAATAATAGTTGATCTTAAATAAAAATAAAATTTTATTTTTGCATTAATAAAGAAATTCTTTGTTCCAATGAGATTATTAAAATGTTTAATATTTTCTCTCTAGTGTTCACCGACACAATAATTTCTAACTAATTACATATTGTTACAAATATTATAAGAGTATAAAAGAAAATGATTTTATCATTATTTAATATAGTGTTATCTATATGTTGCATTGTTATATACTTTGGAGAGACTAGGGATGTCATAAAATTACGTAAACATTTAGTACCGCCACATTTGTGTCGCACGATGACGTAGTGATTGTGTTGCTTCGTCTTTCGTTTGCAAACATTGCACCGATCTACTATAGATTTTCTTCCACGGTTTTCGCTTTGACAAAGGTCCAGTCTGGGAAGCTGCATTTACATACTCTGCTCCAGTAATTTTATGTCGCCACCCACCCAGATAAGGCTTGAGAATCCTTCGTCTTTCTACTCTAATTGACATGATCCTCTCAAAAGTGGTTATAGTTATTGTTACTAAATTGTTTATTCTTTTATTTATATCGATAGAAAATTTTACAGACTTGTCGTCCAGAAGTATCCTTATTTTTTCCAAATAAACTTTTAAATTGTAATTCTATCGCATATATATTATTTACTGAACTCAAAATGTTTTCAATTTTATTATATAAATCAAGTTAGTATGTAAGGAAATAAATAATTGCATATTTTCTTTCTATAACTATTTATTAGTTCCATTTTAAAAACATTTGAATCATAATACGTCAGAAAAAGTAAAAGATTATATATATATATATATGTATATACATGTATACATGCACACGCACATACATATGTATATTTATTAATTTATAAATAAAAAATTGCGCAGGAAAAAATTTTCTGAGTTTGAAATAATATAATAGTTAATATAAAAAAATTTCAAGGTATTAAATGATATACTACTAAAATGGTGTGCGAGAAAACCATATTTACATTTGAGATTTTTATCACTTTCTATGCAGTTATTTACAACTCACATCAATTTATAATTCTTAAGACTAATACATTTATTTATAATATTTGTCATAGTTTTTTTACTTTAACATACGATTTCATACAAAACAAAAATCTATGTACAAATATCATTTCCTTCCAGGAACAAGGTTACAAAGATAGCATTAAATAATTTAAGATTTACAATCGATTTTAAAATTTATAATTATGTTCAAACAATGAAAGAAAAAACATGAAAATACATGGAACAAAAGAGATCATTTGAAAATATTTAAAATGAAAAGATCGAATTAAAGATGCTTCTCGTGTTTTAGTGAAACGAAAATAAATAGTATGTCTTTTACATTGTGAAAAAATCGATAGATATGTGATTTAAGTTATTTTAATCAGAGGAAAATGCCGATGACAAGAAAAATCGAAGACCGGTGGTTCCTTCGAGTCTTTTTTGTGTCCGTCAGCTAACAGCTTCAATACTACAAAATTTGTCTTTGCTACTTTTAACAGGGTGTTGATCTGTAAAACAGAAAAAACCATTAATAGTAAAAATAATATTCTAAAACAATTCTATGCGATTATAAAATTATATTTTTATAAACTTACTTCGTTTTCTATTAAACTGTTTGATGGATAAAGCAATAACGCACGTTCCAACATATTTCTAGCTTGATGAAAATGTCGACAACCAGCAACGTATTGCATTTCACTGGTAACTTTTTCCTACAGAAATAAAAATTACAGAAGTTATAATTTTAATTTGCTAAGAGAAAATGGTTTTAAAAATTAAAACATTAAAGACAAGTTTAAAGTGCAATTTATTATCTATTTATTATAATTTTATTATGATTTGATAAATGTAAAATTAATTAAGCATTAAACTTACATTCCTTTTATGCATTTGAGCGTTCGTCATGTCTAGAAATTCTTGATAATGAACGGGCGGTGGCGTTAACAAAGATGAAAATGGCAATAATCGATGCTCATACCTAACTCGTTCAGAATCAAATTGTATCTCTGGTAGCGGAATTTTTTCATCCATGCGAAAACCAACTAGAGCCTAAAAATTTTGAATTTTTGTATTATGTACCAAAATTGGATATATTCTGTAAATTATTTTTTTTAATGCGTAAATTATTTTAAAAATGTGTTTACTTTATAATATCCACCGCATATGTTTTGCAACGCTTGATACATTAATATCTCTAAATTGTACGGTCTTGGTGTCGATTTCTTCTTTCTATTTTTCGAGCTCTTTTTGCTTCTACCTTTATGAGTATCATTGTGTACATCTTGCTCCATTAAGAACGTATCAGCTCGTGTAATCGCAGAAACGAGCCAGCCATAAAGAAATTCATACAAATACCAAAAAATATAGTGATATTCGTGTACCGAATATAACTCGAGTTCGAAACCACTTAATAGATACATGACCATCACACGCAGTGTGTGATATAAAATCCAGGTACCAAAACAGGCCAAGTGAGGCCTTGGTGTATCACTTTTTAAAGACAAAGTGTGCAAATAGCCATCAACTCTCTCTGCCTAAAATAAAGTATTTTTCATTATTTTTAAAATCTTTAATATTATATTAAAAAAGATACTTTATTTAAAATGGAGTTGTTAGTTAATGTTTTCTGTAGTATCACGAAAGTTTTTTAAACAGAATCAGTAAGAAAGTATATATGTGTAATACATATTACCATAAAAAATGCAAAAAATAACTAAGAACCTTAAAAAGACACTTACTTCATCTTGCAATGTTGCAAAATCTTCCAACAAATGCGCCAGTTTATCTCTTTGTCTTGCCCTATTGTGTCCACTAAGCAGCAATAGATTTCCAAATAAATTGACACAATGCGATAGAAAGCTGTCGACATACTCCTTAGCCTGGTGATTCTGAAGTAATGTACTTTTTGGCATCAATACGGGTGGCGCAATGAAATTTCGTGCTGCATCTCTCAGCACGTCGGCAAAATTGTGCACACCGAATACGCGACTAGTAGTAGGCAAGTAAACGATTTGTAGCATGGATCTGGACAATATGCATGGACTTTGACGTGAGAATTCTAAGAAAAAGTCCTAAAAAGAAATTTATTTATTTCGTATATAAGTCTAACACTAATGAAGAAATACTAATGTATCGCTAATTACCAAAGCCGCATGAAATCCGACATGATTTGTGATTTTGGTAACCGTTTTGAATCTGTTTATCAATTCGACTAAATATTCTAAGGCATCTATTCTTGGCTTAATTTTAGTATATCGAGGGAACGTTGGTGGCAACAATCTTTGATTTACCATCGGATCAAATCCCATAATGTTCGGATGATTAGCTATAATTGAAAATAACAAATCACGATGTTCTTACATAAATAACATTATGTTTCATACAAAAGAATTTATCATTTTTTTATTAAAAAAAAATTAATGATTCCAAATTTATAATGAAGGGAAAATATATAATATTGTTTAAATGTACTTACAAACTTCATCAGCCTTTTCTCCACGAGCTACCGTTGAAATCATAATATTAAGCATATCGGAACAATTTGACAACAATCTTTGGCAATCACTTAAATTCTGTTGCAACTGCTGCTTCCGGCCCATCAACATTAACACTTGATAGAACATTTTGGTAAATCGGATCCTCGCATAAAGTGCTATTCCATCATGATACTACAAATAAATATTAACAATTAATGAGTTAAGATATATATATATATATAACAAAATATATGTAAAATAGATATAAAAATATTAAAATTAAAAAATAAAATATGATCCAAAATCTAAGTTATAATCTAAAATCTAAACAGAAGAAAAAGAAAGGCTATAAGTTAAAAAAAGATTTACCTCTTTCTCAGATTCAACATCGACAAGTTTTATCCGACTTTTCCGATGAAGTTCCTCTTCAACTTCTCGCAACATTGATATCGTTTTCTGTTCTGTAATGTCTTGCTGTAATCTATAGCCATAGGTAACGCTTTGAAAATCCTCCTCTTCAAATACTAAAGCTTTATTAATGCAATCCTTGATTATCTCTATTATCTTATATACTGCATAACAGAAGGTCTTCAAAGGCTTATCTAGTATTTGCGCAGGCTGATGCAAATACAAGTTCGTGAAAACGGTTTGTGCAAGACTGTGGCCTTCCAACCAAGATACTATGCACGCATATGTGGAATCTATTATCCCTATAATTTCGGCGGGAGTAAAGTTGTCCAATTTAATTGCGCCTGAATCGACTGCCTGTGTAAAGGTGCAAGGTTTGTTGTTCCCTCGATTGCATAACATGCCAGCATCCATTTTCGGATCCATCATCTCGATGGCAGACATGGCCTCAAATAACCCGAACAGCTCATCATGTAACAATTCTCCGAGTTCTAATTCTGAATGCAGAATATAGAATGAACAATATGTTAGCGTATTCTAAAGGAATAAATATATTGTTATTAATTTTATTTTTAAAGATTAAAAAATATTAATAATAAGATTATATGTACAAGTATATATTCTATAATACAATAGTGCACAAACTTTTTGATGCAACCCATTAATTTTTTACCATTCATATAAATGAGAAATAATACAAATATAATGCACTTTGTAAACCTTTTATTAATTTCACTGTTTGATATATAATTTAAAAAATTGTTTTAGTTTTTGTACATATAAAATTTAATAATGTTTTAATATTTTTAATAAAATACATTATTA